>CM047817.1:69874588-69954588 GCA_026214975.1 Gentiana macrophylla
ATATGGAATCAATTCCTTCCATCGGGAAGTAGGCAGACAATTCCCTTATTTGTTAGCCCTAAGAAAATGATCGATCCGGGAGTTCATGTTAGACTAATTAGCTACTAGTCCGGTATGTGAACTAATTGATCAATAGGGGGTTAATGGTAAATAAGGATAATATGTTTCGAGAAGGGTTTACGGAAATATCCCGACTCGAAATGAACAGTCTATGAAGGATTTATCCGTATGTAATGATTATATTAGTGGACGATTATCAACTCATGGTTGAGTGTAAGTTATCTATATTCGGCAGAGTTCAGTTTTGGGTTTATAGTGGTGTAATCCCGGAAATAATAGATTGAATATTATTGTTCGGTCTGACGGATAATATTATTTAATTTATTGTAGCTACTGAATATGGGTCCATGGTCCCCGACATGGCTCCTAATATAGCATATAGGTTTTCTCATCGTTACACCTCAATTATAATTAAATAGTTGGATTGGATTATTTAATTGATATGTGGATTAATTGTTTAGTTGGACTAGATAATTAAATACATGGAAAAGAAATTTTTCGTGGACTCGGCCCAATGTGTCAAAATGCGTGTGACCCTTGTATGATAGGGTTTAAGGTGGCGCAATTTTGATTTTGTTATTTGTTGGGAAATTAGTTTTCTTAATAAATAATAAGACATGTGATTAAATTATTTATGTGTTAAATAATTGAAGGAAAAGAAAATCTTTTGTATATCCTAATTAATTTAGGAATATTTTAGATTTATCTTTTTATGGAAAAGGATTAATTTAATAATTATTGGTTAATTATTAAATCCTTGGAGGACAAGGATTACTCTCCTATATAAAGAGAGTTCTACCAAGCCTTACACATTATGCATGAAATTTGGGAGTAAAATAGCTTGAATTTTCGGCTAAATACTTGGGTTCGAGTTTTAGAAAAACTTCGGGTTTTTCTAAGGTAGCATATCGAAGAGGTCCGGCGACTTGAAACACCATCCACCTGGTGTTGCTTGGAGACACACGTTGGAAGACTTTGGCTTCTCAACTAGGCTCTCAACTTGTTCTTGACGTTTTGCACCATAAAAAGGTTGGTGATCTAACCCCCTCGTAGGTTAGATCTATTATTTATGTATTTTGGTTGTTAGATCTAGATCTTATACTTTCTGCTGCGTAATCGGGTAGATCTATGATCCATCCGGTGATATTACATCTAACAAGTGGTATCAGAGCCTTTGATCTAGCAATCAAAGTATGTAAATTTTAGATTTAAGGAGTGGAATAGCATGTGTAGATTGCTTTATTTACTTTTTCTTATGAATCGAAAATATCATGTATGTATGCATTTCTGATTGTCGTTGTTGAAGAGATGGATTGGGGTTAGTATTGTTTACCCGTTAGATCTATTGTAAACTCATATAAATTCGTTTATATGAGTATAGGATATTTTGTAATTTTAGTTTCCTAGAAGTAGATCTGTTTTGTTGCTGTTCCGTGATTTATTTATTTCTGGATATTGAGCCGTTGAAACGACAATCCCTCCGGTCAGAATGAAAAATAAAAGTTGGAAAACATGCCCTCAAAATTTTTTGACGATCGGATAGATCTCAATGTCCGATCGCTGCTATAAAGTTGCCGCTGTAACAGAAAAACATAGCAGGCATTAAAACCCTAGCTGTGAGTTGTCGAATTTCTGGAAGAGATTGGACCGTTGAAACGAAGATCCTACCGTTCAGATCAACTAACACGGAGTTATAAACAAGCCCTAAAAATTTTAGGTCGATCGGGATTTGTATGCATGCCCGATCAGCCCCCGGAAGACACTGCTGCGTCGCAATTATAAACAGATGCAGCAGTTAGATCGACGGATTTCTGGAGAAAATTGGACCGTTGAAATGAAGATCCAACCATTCAGATTGAATTAGGAGGAGTGAAGAACAGGTCCATGAAGTTTCGTGACGATCAAGGTTCGTTTGGATATCCGATCATCGACAAAACGCAGCAGCAGATTAGAAAAAAGTAAACCCTAGTTAGGGTTTGTATTTTTTTTAATAGGTTAGATACGGGGGTACCAAAGATCCATCTCGGTGTTTATTTTTCTGTTATTTTTCGTGTATGATAAAAAATTGTATGATATAACCGGAAATTGCCATGATATGCATCATATCATGATTCCACTCCAATGCATACATGTAGCTAGTTTATTTCGAATAAATTAGGCATGTATAACTCGTATAATTAGTTTAAAGGCTTATTTAATTAATATGTGGTAGTTAATAAATAAGTAACTAATTATAAAAACTGAGGAACCGGGTTTTGTCAATCGTTACGATTTTAGAGATGGATTCTCGGTGAATCCCACTTAGATAAATCATTGAGTTTTCGGTGATGCCTTCTCGGTGAACCCACCTTAAACAGGAACGAGATTATGCTTTGGTTGACAATTTAGAAATTGGAAAATCTTAGTACATGGGTTCGGAAATGGTCTAACCATGGTTGGGCGAGTTCAACCAAGCTTCGGCTCAATCGACTCCCCTCCACGTGTGATATGCGTTCTGATGGTTCGACAAGACTTAGCATAGCCGATAAGCCTTCGGGCTAAACGGGGCTTCTCTTGCCGGATTTTCCTGAACTGTAACATATGTTCCAACGAATAAGACGGCGTAGGATTGCCTACATAACCGACCCTGTTCGGAGTACTTTGATTTGTGGTTTCTTATTGTCAAGGCTGAAACCGTAATTAGTAAACCCACCACTTTTTCAAAATATGGAGTGGGAGCGGGGAAGGCGACAGCCGACCCCACGGCCTCTACTATAGGTGCAAGCACGTGAGAGAAGGGTGACGCCTCGAGCCGCTTTGATTTCGGCCCCCTACGGATGGTGTTCACCCCTATCAAAATTCAAGGTTTGGTCTCCGAAAGGACAGGATTTTGGGTACTCGTTGAGTCACTGACCGACCCTACGGTGGCATACTCGGGGCGTACTTTGAGATCTGATATAGTAGGTCACACTCTTTATGGATATTTTCGAAATATCTAGGCTAGAAAAGGAAGGTAATCAATGATTAAGGTCCGGGATGTCGATTCCGTATGAGATGTTCGATTCTCGAAGCTTAATCATTGAGAGAGATTGTCTCAGTTTAACCGTCACCTCTTTGACCTACCTACGGCGCAGCGAGGTGCGAGGTTAAATCCTTGGAATGGTAGGATAGACTTTTTATTAGTTTATTATTCCTAAAATAAAAATCTAGTAGTGAAAATTTAATTTTTGAATTTGACTTTCTGTCATTTTGTTTACAACTAAATCTCTAGGCTACTAAACTGTTAATAATAGGTCTTCATTAAAAATGTGGAAAGTAACAAGTACGTTGTAAATTATCAAACAATGCATTTGCTTTTTCGGAAGAGATTTATTCTCTTGAGCCTTTAAAAACTTAAGTGACATAAATGCAGGTATGTCACGGGTGTCACTCGTGTTGAATGAGAGACGACCATACTTAGTTTACAAAAGATGATATAGGACTATCGACAAATTCATTGGTGAATTTTAAAAGTGTAATTACACAACAAATATCTAAATTGAAAAATTGGAAAATCATATACATAAGGCGTTGCTAGTTAGGCGGTATTTGGAACCAATAAACTAGTAGGAGCCTTAGTCTTATGATTTGTTGTTTTTTTCGAATCATTAGAAATGTGTAATGGATCGCACAAGATTTTTTCCATTCATTGGAAAAACTAGAATAAAGCGTTACTAGTTAGGCAGTATTTGGGCCGATAAACTCTTTGGGAGCTTAGTTCGAAGATTTTATAATCTTTGAAACATCATGAACATGATATTGCTAGTTAGGCGGTATTTGGGCCGATAAACTAGTGGGAGCTTAGTTCTAGGTGATGTTCTAATCTTTGAAAAATCATAAATACAAAGTGTTTCTAGTTAGACGGAATTTGGAACCGATAAACTAGTGGGAGCTTTGGTCTTCTGATTTGATGATTAGAAAAATCGATAGTCCAAGCAAGTAACACTGAACATCCCATAGTTCAAGAGTAGTGTCTACTCAAACGAACTGCTAGTTCAAGACTGTTTCCATCAAAGGAAAGTCGAGAGTGGGAAAGAATGTTTATACGTGTTAGTCATCTAAACTAAGTAGTTTTAAGGCTAAACCGGAAAATTAATTGCAAATTAGAGGATAAGGAAAGTGATTTCGGATCACTGACCAATGCATCCTTAGCAATTTTCTCGAAAGCTAAAATTCTTTGCAAGAACCAGGTAGCTTTACATTAAACGATAAATAAAATAGACAACGGGCAGTTATTTCAGATAGACTAGTGGGAGTGATATATGGAAATGAATCTCGGATTCAATTCTTGAGTATCACAGAAAATTCATTTTCTGTTTTCGGATTCGTTGGAACAAACGTATTCATTTTCAATAAGATAATTTGTTTGTCTTATTGACGATAAATATAACATTCGTAGCACGAACCCAAGACTCGGACTTTTGTTTGATAAAGTCAGAACCACTAAGAAATGTTGAATATGTATATGTAACACATCTTAAACAGTATAAACGCAAATGGTTTCCGTATTTAGATAAACACTTCTTAGATACTAGTAATTAGTGCATATTCCCCAACGACAAGATCTGCAGACTGGCTTAGGGTGATTCCTAACTCCCAGTCAAAGGAACCCTGTCTCAAAGGAACAATGCCTAAGTTTCCTTTCAATTGGGAAAGGGCAATAGATTTAAAGAAGTTACATAGCTTATTCATATCAACCTTCAGGGTCATATGAAAGATACAAGCTAGCGGGAGATTCTGAGTGGTGACATATTGTCTGATAACTACTCGAAACTCCGGTAAGTTTATCAAAAATAATTGGAGGAATCTTTGATTTTACCTGAGATAGAGTATTCCATACTCAGAAATAGGTCATTGCGTAGTCTTCGGGACTGATGCTCGGCCTGCCTCTTCGTGAAATGTTTTCACTAAGGGATACACCATAAATATGCCTTATAAAGTTATTGATGTGCTACGATACGCTGCTGAACTCATTTAAGATATTGGTGGCAAAATAACGGTTGTAATGAAAAATCGAGAAGTCTACCTAAAAGATGCCTACGCATTTGTGGATAAGGAGCGAATTCGGTTCACCCCACTTCCGTAAATATAGACGTTTAGCGTTTATTGCTTGAAGGTAGGACTGGAAATTTTGTGTACACATTCAGGTCGTGAAATATCTTAATGCATTGAGTTAAGGTTGGTTATAAAACTCGTAAAATCAGATAATGACGGTTACACTGTCAAACTCGGTCTGATAGAGTCTATAAAATAACAACTTTAGATGTTGAAGTATTTGTACTCAATATGTTACTAACTGATTTGTTCAGTCCACATCCAACACCGGCAGTTGGTGATAACACTAATAAGAACTACTAAACTAGATCAGTATATCAATCCACCCCGAACGCAGTGGGAGCATGGTTTGTCCATTACCCGTTGCAGGACCTAACGGTCTATAAGGTAGATTGATGACCTATAGTCCTTCGTGGACTGTATAGGATCCTGATCATAGAGTTCGGCTTAAAAGCCATAACCCTATGAATGGAGTTTGATACTCCAGTTATATTGAAACTCTTGTAGAACGGCCTGAGTATCTCAGGCCCAGTGGGAGTAATTGGAACTACACGGAGAATAGTCGAATGAATAGGAAAGTTTAACTTTCAACGCAAAGCTGAGTAATTTAGGGGTGATTCCTTAAAAGGTATAGAGTTAACCAGACCGTGATCTCTCTTACCACTCAGTCTTTCTTGATTTCGTCAGAAAGCGGGAAATAGGGGTGATTCCCTAAGACTTCCTTGCCGAACAACGGAATCTGAATTCATTCAGAACATAAGGGTTTTAGCTAAGAACAAATAACGGATTCATTACAAAGCAGAAAATAGGTGATTCCCTAAGACCTTTTTGCGAGACTAACGGTATCTTCATTTATTCAAAAAGAACCTTTGGCCGGATGCCTGCCATAGCGTATATCCTTTGGGGATTAAAGCAAACCTCTAGGTCATTTCAAAGTCATTTATTTTAATATGTGGACTTGACCAGAATGTTGATAAGTCTTTCGTAGACTGGGCATCAATATTAGTAAAGTAGTATGTAGATTAGTGTTTGTGAATGGTAACACTAAAACAGTTGGAAACAACATGGGTGTGTTATCTGAAGTCAGAGTCTGACATGCCATCGGGATTCATTCTAAAGGATTTGATTCGCTCAAATTCTCAAGAATCGATCATTGGCAATCCCATCCATTCACCTGGTTGAGATATTCTTGCATTTATACAACATTCAACGATGTAGTCTACCCTACCTCTCATGAATGGTTATCTAAACCTGCAAATGAATACAAAATGGGATGTTTAGTCAACCCTCAAGTCTCTTTGGGAGAATGAGGAATAATATGCTAGTATATTCAGGTGTGAACTAGAATATAAGTGATGACACTGATTCTGACTTTAGGTCAGATTAAGGATGATCGTTAAGTCGATTTCGTCCTTAGTGTTGAATCAAAGGCATAATGAAATCGTACCACCGGATTAGATGGAAAGCCGACGTTTCGATCCCAAAGATTGACTCAAGACGCCAACCTACCTGATCAGTGAACCAAGTCATATGGTATTCGGATTCCAAGTACGCGCCGGGTCACTGACCTACCCTACGGCGGCACACTCCGGTCGTGCTTGGAAGGATGAATTACTAAGATGCGCTTGGAGGGTATGAATCTTGGGGATATGTCTCACTTGTTTTGAGCAAGTGGGAGAATGTTGTAGATATAGATATAAAGGGTGCCCGAACGACAATTATGTAATTGTTTTAGGACATAATTAATAATTCATCTTATTATATGCATTTATGTTTATAATTAAGACACTATTGAAACCCCTAAGTACCTCATTTATGTAATCACATAACTCAGTGTATGACTATACACAAGAGGGTTGAGTTAGTGAGATGTACTTAAAATTAACTTAGTCCGTAGCGTTGATTAATCTGAGTATGGGTCTCATGATTAATATGCTAATGATGCGCGCCCGAACACTTTAGGTGTGACGATCTTATCGGATTTATCGGTAATAGGTACCTAGTGGGGCATTTTTATATGATGATAATCATATAGAAATTTGGACCGATTTGATTTGAGTTCTCGATATAATTCCGTAATCGAGAAGTCTTATCGAATAACAAGATGATCCTATATGGATTAATCTCAATCCTAAGGTGATCACAGACAACTGCTTAGACTAGGGTAGAGTTTGATGTGTTAGTAAGGATCACTTCAGTAGTATGTGGTCCAACACTCTCGTTGGCTCAGTGCAGGATGAGAGAGTAGTGCGTGCTATCACGATATGGAATCCATTCCTTCCCTCGGGAAGTAGACAGACAGTTCCCTTATTTGTTAGCCCTAAGAAAATGATTGATCCCGGGAGTTCATGTTAGACTAATTAGCTACTAGTCCGGTATGTGAACTAATTGATCACTAGGGGGTTAATGGTAAATAAGGATAATATGTTTCGAGAAGGGTTTACGGAAATATCCCGACTCGAAATGAACAGTCTATGGAGGATTTATCCATATGTAATGATTATATCAGTGGATGCTTATCAACTCATGGTTGAGTGTAAGTTATCTATATTCGGCAGAGTTCAGTTTCGGGTTTATGGTGGTGTAATCCCGGAATTAATAGATTGAATATTATTGTTCGGTCTGACGGATAATATTATTTAATTTATTGTAGCTACTGAATATGGGTCCATGGTCCCGACGTGGCTCCTAATATAGCATATTGGTTTTCTCGTCGTTACACCTCAATTATAATTAAATAGTTGGATTGGACTATTTAATTGATATGTGGATTAATTGTTTAGTTGGACTAGATAATTAAATACAAGGAAAATAAATTTTTTGTTGACTCGGCCCAATGTGTCAAAATGCCTGTGACCCATGTATGATAGTGTTTAAGGTGGCGCAATTTTGATTTTATTATTTGTTGGGAAATTAGTTTTCTTAATAAATAATAAGGCATTTGATTAAATTATTTATGTGTTAAATAATTGAGGGAAAAGAAAATCTTTTGTATATCCTAATTAATTTAGGAATATTTTAGATTTATCTTTTTAAGGAAAATGATTAATTTAATAATTATTGGTTAAATATTAAATCCTTGGAGGACAAGGATTACTCTCTTATATAAAGAGAGTTCTACCAAGCCTAAATCACAACACATTATGCACGAAATTTGGGAGTAAAATAGCTTGAATTTTTGGCTAAATACTTGGGTTCAAGTTTTAGAAAAACTTCGGGTTTTTCTAAGGTAGCATATCAAGGAGGTCCGGCGACTTGAAACACCATCCACCTGGTGGTGCTTGGAGACACACGTGGGAAGACTTTGGCTTCTCAACTAGGCTCTCAATTTGTTCTTGACGTTTTTCACCATAAAAAGGTTGGTGATCTAACCCCCTCGTAGGTTAGATCTATTATTTATGTATTTTGGTTGTTAGATCTAGATCTTGTACTTTCCGCTGCGTAACCGGGTAGATCTATGATTCATCCGGTGATATTACATCTAACAACAACAGTCTCCTTTTCTTGATTGTAGCACTTCAATGCAGAAAAGACGGCAAACTGATTGGGCCTTGTTATCTTAAACTTTATGCTTATGTATGCAGAAAAGATGTTTCAATTTTTGCAGAGTTTCGGTATGTAAGAAGAATGATTTTCTGTACATTTTCATTCGGGGATGTGTTTCCTTTTATAGGCAAAATAATGTAGAGTAGTAACTATTCAGAATTGGAAGTTGGGAGTTACAAGAATTCGAAAAAGAACCCTTTCATGCGAACTGATGCATAGTTCGAACATGTGCCTATTAAACTGATGCTTCTGTTCATGTTCGAACTGAACTTTTATTTTGATTTGATTCAGAAAACCTTGTTGAGTTGCTCCAAAAATATTAATACTCTAGCCGAGCCAAGCCCAAGCCACAAGCCCGAGCCCGAGCACTAACCGAGCCGGACAGACGGCGGCGGCGCGTGTGTGGAGTTCTTAATCAACAAGCATCTATGTCTCCCCTACTTCACAAATTTCTCTTGCCCCTTTGGGCTTACCTCTTAAGTGCCACACTACTCCTTAAGTAGTGATTCCACTTGAGTTTCATTACCTATGTGGGACAAACGAATACACATTATTCTTTAACACTCCACACATTTTACTCTACCTTTAGGCATTAATTTCTCATTCACTCGATATCGGATTCAAGTGATTCAAAAGCCTAACATCAACTACTATCTTAGTAGTTTCCAAATTGTTTTTAGCTCCCGGAAATTCATTCCATAACTCATCGAAATCCGGGCTTGAAGTTGACTGCTCGTCACTTACACTTAAACCCATTTCGGAGCTAAAACATCATAAAGTTCCAACAGGAATAACACCTCAATCTGATCTAAACCACCACCAAATACCCCTCTTTTATATTTTTTTTTATCGTTCTTCATTTCTTGAAGATTGTGCAGGTTGTTGTCAAGAGGGTAGAGCTCCAGATTTGTTCAGATAATTTCCAGTATCATCAATTGGTGCTAGAAGGAAGATAGAGAAAAGTCCCCTTTAACGGCCAGAACCCCTAGTATCCGAGCTGTCCAAGCTCGGCCACTCTTTCCTGACCTTTCCGGGTCAGCCAAATGCATGAGGTCAGTTTACTCGTACCCGACCGTCCAGGTCGGTCGAAGTCCTTCTCAGACATAACATCTTACGCACACATTAAATCAGATAAATAGCGGAAGAATCCTAAATCATAAAGACTCTGATTCTGATATTTAAATATGACCTTAATTATCTCTTAAAATCAAGGGGATTGAATCATCATTATCTTTTCCTTAGGAAACACGACAATAATAGTCCACCTTGGACACGCCATGCGCAATTTCTAAGGCACAAGCCCCTCTATATAAACAATCCTTATGGAACAACGAAGACTTGATTCCAATGGATATGTTGGATACATAGGCAGCTTGAGGAATAACACCTCAAGTGCAGTCTAAGCCACATGCAAAACACCCCATTCTTTTTATCTTTTTTTTTATTATTCTTCATTTCTTAAAGCTTGTGCAAGTTCTCGTCAAGAGGTTAGAGTTCCAGATTTGTTCAGATGATTTCCAGCATCATCAATTGGCAGTAGAATGAGGGCCTCTTTTTCATCGGCAATATGTTCAAGGAATATCACGATGACAAGCAATCCGGTTGAAAGCTTAAACACCATCTCTGGAGGATTTGTTAACCGGATCCTGGAAAAAGAAGATGACCCATGTACCAACACTACAATAACTTACAAAAGACGGCAGTTTCTTGAAGAAGTAGCTTACGGTGCCGGAGATCCTGCCCTCTTTGCAGTTAACAATGATGGCCTGATGATTGAAGCCGTGGTAGGCCGGAGTCTGGTAAGACGAATCTGTATCGACACAGGAAGTGCGGTTAGTGTCCTATATTACTCCACTTTCCAGTTAATGCACCTAGAAAACTCTGAGATGATGCCTATAGCCACCCTTCTGTTCGGCTTTTCCGGGCATCCGGTCCGTCCTGAAGGTACAATTGTCCTCGCCACTACATTTGGCCGACCACCCAGGGGCCGGACGCTGTCAGTCGAGTATGTAGTGGTAAAAGTGTCGCTCCCCTATAATATCGTCATAGGCCGACCTCCCCTGATTGGATTACGAGCTATAATCTCTCCCGCACATAACAGCTTAAGGTTCCCTACCCCTAACGGCCCCATAGAGATCAGAGGTGATTCAGATAGGGTTAGGAGCTGCTATGCATCTGACGTGAATAAAGGCGCCACATCAGTACATGTGCTCATCAAATAATTCTCCATGTGGATGAAGAGGCGTAGTCCTCAGACGACAAGGCGGAAGAGGTCATCCTATGGGAAGATCAAGTGGGTCTAACCGTAAGGATAGGTTCTTGGATTCCCAATCTATGTAAGAAGCAGCTGGTGGATCAATTGAAAGAATTCAGAGACGTGTTTGCTTGGAAGATAGAAGACATGACGGGGTTGTTCCCTACACTAGCTTTACATAAGCTGAACATTGACCCGAGCCGGAAACCCATCCAGCAAAAGAAGAGGCATTTTCCCAAAGAACGAATGAATGTTATCGAGAAGGAAGTGGCCAAGCTGCTCCAGGCCGACATTATCCATGAGGTAAACTATCCCGAATGGCTGGCGAATCCGGATGGAAGTTGGAGGATGTGCGTGGACTTCACCGACCTCAACCGAGCCTGCCCCAAGAACTGTTATCCGTTACCTAAGATAGACCATATGGTGGATTCAACCATAGGCTTCGAGGTATTCGGCTTCTTGGACGCCTACAAAGGCTATCATAAAATAGCCATGGACCCTCAGGACGCCGAAAAGACTTCATTCATCACCGAGTTTGGCATATATTACTACAAAACCATGCCATTTGGTCTCAAGAACGCCGGCACAACCTACCAAACGGCAGTTAACGTAATTATTAAAGAGCAGATCGGAAGGTGTATAGAAGTATACGTGGACGATCTCTTGATTAAAAGTAAGTCCCTAGAACAATACATGATCCACATGAAGGAAGTTTTTGAAGTACTCAGGAAAACACAGATGAAGCTTAACCCTAAGAAGTGTACGTTCGGAGTAAGGACCGGCTAGTTCTTGGGATATATGATATCCAAGGAAGGCATCAAAGCCAATCCCGATAAAATAGAAGCATTGAGGACTATGCCTCCACCAAGAAATATCAAAGAAGTTCAAAGGTTGACAAGAAGGATGTCCGCCCTCGGGCGGTTTTTATCCAGATCGGCGCAGTGAGCCCTTCCTTTTTTAAAATCCAAAGGCAAGCCAATCCGTTTAAATGGGTTGAAGAGTGCCATTAGGCCTTCGAAGATCTAAAAACCTATTTGGCCGAGCTACCTACACTCACCTCGCCACAGGAAGGAGATACCTTGTTGGCCTATTTGTTAGTATGTAACGAAGTTATACGTGTAGTCCTCTTCAGAGAGCAAGATATTATACAAAGACCAATTTTCTATTTCATCAAAGCACTTCATGGTCCAGAAGTCAGATACTCGAATGCCGAAAAGATAGCACTAGCCCTAGTCCATGCCTTGAGAAAGTTGATGCCTTATTTCAAGCCCATCCGATAGTCGTGGTTATGGATCAGCCCCTTGGGCAGATATTAGCCCGATACGAAACATCAGACCGGTTAGCAAAATGGTTGGTTGAGTTATCAGAGTATGACTTGGACTTCCGCCCGCAAACTGCAATTAATGCTCAAGCATTAGCAGATTTCTTGGCAGAAGAGACGGCTATAACCGTCGACCAGAATTAGCCGAGCTGTGAAGTCGAGCACTGGACCTTGTACTTCGATGGAGCCTCGAGCAAGGTAGGAGCCAGAGCAGGGCTCCTACTTATCAGCCCTAAAGGCGAGGAGTTCCCATACGCTATCCGATTTAATTTCCAGGCCACCAACAATGAAGCCGAGTATGAAGCTTTAATCATTGGGCTCAATTTAGCAGCTAGTCTGTGAGCAAAAAAATTGCGGGTCTACAGTGACTCCCAACTGATCTTCAACAATGTTAAAGGAGAATACGAGGCCAAAGAGGAGCCCATGAAAAAGTACTTGGCTGTAGCTCGCGCTCGGCTACAAACCTTCCAAACCGTTCATATCGAGCAGGTCTCCCGATCTCAAAACCGACGAGCCGATGTCATTTCTAATTTAGCATCTAACTTCTTCTCCAACAAAAAGGTGTTGGTAAAGCTACTACATGAAGAAGCTACGAGTCTAAGGAAGTTCAACCCATCACACAAAAGGACACTTGGATGGATCCTAGAGTATCCTACCTAGGGGTGTACACGGATATGGATTATCCAAAAACTGAACCGTACCGAGGTCATTTGGTTCAATTCGGTTTGGTTAATAATAATTTCGGTTCGGTTACGGTTAGTATTATAGAGAAACCGAAATTTTCGGTTCGGTTACAGATAACTCTATAAATAGTCTGTAACCGAACCGAATAAAAAACCGAACGGTTAACCGAAATTGAATTGAAAATTGTAACCAAAATTTTTATAATTAACTTGTATTACTAGTTTTCATAACCAAATTATTATAAGTATATACGAAAAATTGCATATAACCGAACCATTGTCCGGACAATTTTTTAACAGAATTAAAAATTCAAATAAAAACCAAATCGTTTATAACCGAATAGATTTGTTATTTTTATTTCAATTTTTGGTTAACCGAACCGAATCAAACCAAACAGTATATTTCGGTTCGGTTCAATTCGGTTACGTCAAACAAACGGTTCGGTTTCGATATCGAATTTCAATTAACCAAAAAATTTGGTTCGGTTTCGGTAAGGCCATTAACCGTACCAAAATAAACCGTGTACACCCATAAACCTACCTTCGCAATGGGATACTTCCCAAGGACAGAACATTGGCCAGACATTTGAAGTTCAGAGCGACCCGATACTCTTTTTTCGATAACATACTATATATGAAGTCTTTCGTGGCACCCTGGCTTAGGTGTGCATCGGAGGACGAAGGGAACTATTTGCTCTGAGAAATTCACTTAGGAATATACGGAAATCACCCTGGAGCTCGGATGATAACTCCAAAATGTCGTCTATTTGGCTACTACTGACCGACCATGCAGCAAGATGCTGAGGATCTTGTCCGCAGATGTAAACCATGCCAAGTACACGATAACATATCGCATCAAGCTTCTCAACAAATAGTCCCTATAGTTGCAGCATAGCCTTTCGATCAGTGGGGGGTCGACATGATCAGGCCCCTGCATCGAGCACCGAAAAACCTCAGGTTTCTAGTTGTTGCGGTAGATTACTTCACCAAGTGGATAGAGGCAGAAGCTCTTACAATGATCACGGCTAAAAAAATACATAAATTTCTCTAGAAGAACATAGTGTGCCGGTACAAAATACCCAAGACACTAATTTCAGATAACGGCACGCAATTCGAAGACAAAGGATTCTGATCATGGTATGCCGAGCTAGGAATATCACTACGCTTCACGTCAGTTGGATACCCACAAGCGAATGGGCAGGTGGAACAAACCAATCGGCAAATCAATGTTGGACTGAAAAAGAGACTCAAAGAAGAAGGAGAAAATTGGGCAGAACATCTGCCCAACATCCTGTGGTCATATCGGACAACACCAAACTAGGCAACAGGAGAAACGAATTTCTCCTTAGCCTACGGAAGCGTGTCGGTCTTAATTGTGGAAATTGGGCTACCTTCTCGAAGAGCTGAGCTATACACGAAAGCAGATCGGGAAATCAAGCTCAGACACTCGAAAGATGATCTAGAAGAAGCCCGAGAGGTGGCCTTCATCCGAATGGCTAGGTATAATCAGAAGATCTCCCAGTACTACACTAATAAAGTGAAATACGCCTACTTTAGAGAAGGGACTGGTGCTCGAAAAAGCAGAAGTCGTGAGGACAGGGTTCACAAGGCAAGCTCAACCCCAGGCCAGGAAGGTCCCTACAAAATGGTTAAGGTGAATGGAAAGGGCGCGTATCAACTGGCCGACTCTAGTGGCAAGACCATCCCTAGGAACTGGCATGCTAACAACCTGCGGAGGTTCTATCCCTGAACCAAGTTCCAGGAACCTCCCTCTTCTGTTATTATTATGTCAATTTTTTCTTTTCCAACTTTATTGCTCTAAATAATATCATTTTGAGTCTACCTGTATTTTATGTGAATGATTACAACATTTTATAAGCACGTCGCCTAAATGCATGAGTAGTCAGCCCGACCTGGCCCTGTTCACCATGCTTTAAAAAAGAGATGTCAGCCTAGCCCGGCCCCGCTCGTATAACTCTTTCACGTGAGAAGTCAGTCCGACCTGGCCCTGCTCGCCGTGCTTTAAAAACGAGAAGTCAGCCTAGCCTGGCCCCGCTCGTATAACTCTTTTACGTGAGGAGTCACTCCGACCTGGCCTTGCTTGTCGTGATTTAAAAATGAGAAGTCAGCCTAGCTTGGCCCCGCTCATATAACTCTTTCACACGAGAAGTCAGTCTGACCTGGCCCTACTCGCCGTGCTTTTAAAATGAGAAGGTAGTCCAACCTGGCCCAGCTTGTCCTAAAAGCTTTCACATGAGATGTCTGCCTGACCTGGCCGAGCTCGCCGTTATACAAAAAATGACAAGTCAATCGATTCTGACCATACTCGACAAAATAGAGGCCAGTCCGACTTGGCCCCGCTGATTGTGAGTTAAACACTAAATTGATTTATTTTTGTTCTGATATGTTATCTTACCTACAAATGTCCGAGCTTCGCATGATGGGCTTGGCCTTATATGTACACAATCACACAAACACATGTATGCCATCCAAAATCATAGGTTAAAGAATGGCATACTAGGGGGCAACATACCCCATCAACAATAAGGAAAATAGAAAATACACAAAAAATAAAATGCAATACCATAAAAGCATTTTTCATTATCAAGAGAAGTTTATAGTACAACACTGAAATTCATAAGCAACAACAAAAACCCCGAAACCCTTGTTGGTCCCTTGAAATGGATTTGGTTAAGTTTAGAGGGGGTTGAATAAAATTAACACTTCAAAACTTTTTGGAGTTTTACAAACTCAGTAGGGTTAATAGCCTACTGACCACTCAAAGACTCTCATCGACCACTCAATTTGTCTGTGACTATTAAATCTCTTGAATTTGTTGCAGTGAAATATATTAAATTAAGCCTTGTTACTTGTTGATTTAAACATGATACTAAGTAGTATATACTCTCATTAGTGCAAGTGGTGTGACTCGGTTGCTAGTTGATCAATTTGATGTTATAAGAATGTAGATAAAATAAATGCAAGAAAGTAAAGTAGGCAAGATTTATAGTGGTTCCAGATGGTGTAATCTCTGTCGAGTCCACTCTTCTCTGTGATGTAGGAGGAAATTCACTAGAGACTCTTGTTGTATTTGTTACAAAAATCCCTAAATTGTTTGTCCTTGACCAATGACTATGGCTTCACAAACTGAAAACTAGAAACATGTAGAATTGCTGCTCCTAAGTCTTCCACTGGTCCTTGAAGGGTAGGATTGCCTCTTAACCAGCTCCACCACAAAACAACAGTTCTTGACACTTAAGTGCTTCTCTGTCTTCAGCAAACTTCTTGAAAAAGAAGGGTTGAATCAAGAAAGTGATTATGCTTTTAGTAGACTTCTGATCAGGATGAATGAATCAGCAGTCTAAGTTCTTCAAGTGCATAAACTGGATAAGTCTTGATTTTCAGGAAACGCTTGAAGAAAACTTGATTAGTAAATTGATAGTTCAATTTAGCTCAGCAGGGTCAGAGTGCTCTTGATAAAATTCTTGCTCAAAAACTTGATTCCGCGTGTTATTCTTACGTGTTCTTTTTTTTTTGCACAATCTTAATAAAGGGTCCTCTATTTATAGATGAAAATCCTGGAATTTGAATTTGAATCTGAATCATAACCGTTGCAGGATTTTACTGAATATCCCTGAAAATATCTCTGCTGTACCTTCGACACATCGGTGTCCTTCCTAGACGATCCCGCATGTCAACCAATGGTTTATTTCCAATTGATATGGCTCTGAATTCCTTACAACGTCCCTTTCATCTTGACCAGTGATTGATTAGTTAATCCAAGGCTTGTAAATCATCCTTATCCATTTAATCTTCCAGAAAAACTTGGATTAATTCAAATTAAAACATTCCGCAGACATCTGTTGTATAGGTCTGTAGATGTCCTTTTATGTCAGCGGACTTTTAGTCTGTTGTGTCTTGATAAACACTTCAGCTGACTGCTTCTCATCTAACTTTATATAATGAAGTTAGAGTACACCATTTTAAACATAACCAAGTTCCAATCACCACTCAACTTTAATGGAACTTAGACCTTCTACACAAGGTATATGTCATCAGTTTAGGTCATCACAGACTTCCTTAAATTCTGATCCCATATCCTTGACTTTAAACACTAAGTTTCATCCGTTAGACTTCATTACTGAGTTTGAAACCTCAGCCTTCATTACTGAGTTTGAACCCTCAACCTTCAACTATCAACAGGTTCCTAGACTCTACTGTCCTAAGAAGACACTCTATTGACCTAGATAGGTCTGCCGACATCATCTTACCTCTTTACTGTGCTTGTTTGATCGAACCTATGCAAAGATCAAACTCTAGTAATCTTGTACATTTAATCTAGACATTTTTTTGTCTTTGCTCTATAACAGCTAGTCTGACACTCATCAATAAAACTAAAATATGTCTTACGATTTCCCCATTTTTAGTGATGATGCAAACACCCTCCTTACAACAAAGCAAACAGATAAAAACACAAAAAGAAAACAAATTTCATTGATTTTTCATTGATGTTCAAATTTGTTCAAAAATTAATGCAACTAAGATCAGCAGAGTGATAAACATATAAGTAAGTATGCTGATCTAGTGTCTATCTTCTTCTAGCTCTTTTCTCTTTTGTAGGTATTCTCTTATCTTGTCACGGATTTTATGCAACAAAGCAAACAAGTAATAAAATTTATAAATCAGGATTTTTCCTCAAGTATAAGGATCGTAGTATAGAGGTTGATACCGGGTCGATCGTACGGGGAACTGGCGATTGTTAACCCTAGTTTTTGTCTAATTAAATTGTGTCACGAAAACTAATCTAAAGCAATGGATAAAACTAAAGCGGCGAAAACAAACTTAACTAAAGCGTAAAAGCTGGGCGAAGATATGATCTAAAGCCAGGAAAGATACGGGTTGCGAACTATTAAAATTAAACTAATATGAAATAAAAGTATCTAATCTAGACAATTCAAGTTTCACGGGATTAAATTCAAGTTTTAACGAACAAGCGAAAGCGATTGATCCACCTATCCTAACAAGTATCAATTCCTATCTCGATTATATTGCGTTTTCTAACCAAGTTGTGATTTCACCTTGTCTAAAACATGAACCCTAATTTCTTAGGTAATTCACCTATTAATCTATATCTCTCGATCTAAGATTAACGATTTTACTAATCAAAGGTGTAAACTTTAACCTAGCAATCTAACCTATTAACTCGTTATGATAGATTAAACAACTATTCCTTATCATGGTGATCTAAGGCTTATAGAGATTTTCATCAACATAAAACAATCATAACATGCAAGTCTTTCGATACAATTGCAACTAAACAATATAAACATGCATAAAGGAAACAACTTTAGGTAAAACTCACAATATAATCGCATGAAACGGAATCAAAAGCGTGTTGGATGGCTTCACAATGCTCGTTTGATGAAGCTTAGCCTCTCAACATCCTCTCTGAAACTCGAAATTGCAGAAAAAACTAACATAAAAGCGCCTACTTTTAATCTAGAATTTGGAGCATAAAGCGGAATAAAAGAAGTAAAACGCAGACCTAAAGCCGCCCCTAGGTTTAGGGTTTGAATAATGAGTATATGGTATCCTTAAGGTAGAGAAAACGCGCTGTATATATAGAAAACAAAGGCGGCGCTGCTAAGTCGGCCGAAGGACGCCCGTCCACACTTGTGAACGCCCATCCAGATGGATTTGGACTTGCTTCAAACGCCCGTCCACTCAGCGTCCAAACTCTCTGTATCAAATTTCTTCTCTTGGATGCCAGTCCAGCTGGATCCAAATTCGAAATCTTCAACTCTATCTCTTTTCTTTTAGCCAATTCCATCCTTATCTCTTTCTCATCATATAATTCGAACTTGATCTTCATTTGATCAATCTTTGGGTCGAGAATATGCATCTACATGACATCAAAAACATCGCAAAATGTAATAATATCCAAATAAACATGAAATCAACAATAAAACGCATAATTCAACTAATTTTGTGAATAAACCATTTAAAACCTCACTTGCTCAATAAACCAATTAAACGCTCATTTTCTATGCAAATTATACAAATATGGAGGAAATCATTATAAAATATAACGGAATAAATCGTATAAAATCACCCTTAACATATCTCTCTTTGCATGTCCACCATCCATTGATTTTCAATTAATGTGAAATCAATCCAAGTATGCACCATCTTCCACCATTTCCAGGCTTCATTCAGGTTTAACCGGACACATTGCCAATTGAAACCTCCTCCCATGTAGCATGTCTTGAATTCTTCCACACAAATCTTTGCTTTTTCCTTAGCAGGTGTCTGTATTCTACCTCCAGATCTTCCGGTATGACCTCCTCTACCATATGTTGGAGTTTTTCTAGTCAATTTCATTGATTTGATTCTTGCCTCCCATAATTTGTGACCAAGGAAGGAATTCCGTCCTTCCATAAAAGTCATGTCCTGATAGGGTTTCCTTCTTGCTCCATAAGCAGCTTTAAACTCCTTTAGTAGATCATCAATAAGCTGTACTCTGCCAGGTGCAGGCTTCATAAATTCATTGATATCTGCTTTCCATCTCTTTTTGTTAAAGATTCTGGTTTCTTCTTTTGCTTCTGCTGTAAGTCCTTCTTCCCCCTTATTGACATCATCAATAAAGCGGTACAACAGACCAAGAACACTTTCCTGTGTATTTACCAAGTTACTCAGTTGCCCTTCCATAATCTCAGTTCTTGTATCAAGCTGCGATAATTCGACCTTCTATTATGCATTCCGGCAGATTGATCCTTTCAGTCAGTTTAGGGTCAATGACAGCAGGGTGAGGTGCCTCAGTAGGCTTAGGTGCCTCAGCAAGCTTGTCAACTTTCTTATGTAATGAATCAATCTACTCTACCATATTCTTGTTTCTGCTTACAACGTCATTCTTAACACGAGCAACTTCTCTTAGCAAATCATTTGTTCAAAATTGAAGATGAGTGATGTTTGATGCTGCTGTATCAGAAGTTATCTCTCTGTTTTCCACTATATTCACTAAGTCTTCAAATCTTCTCTCACTTCTGTTTAGTTGAGTCTTCAGTTGGGTTATATCACCCCCCACAGCTCTCAACCTTCTAATCTACTTCTTTTGTAACTCATCCAAGATATACACTGGAATTGCATTCATTCAAGCCATACCTTCAGCAAAACATCCAATCAGGCTGTTCAACATCATCTTCAGCCCTGGGTTGCCTAAAAAAAATTTATCTTGTACTATCCCATTCATGGAGTTTAGGACCTTCTTCAACTGGTACCTTAAGTGCAGGTTCTTGTACTGGTTGAGGCTCCTGTACTGCCTCCAAAATAGGTACCTCATCAAGTATAGGGTCTTGTGCTTGTTGGGGCTCTTCATATACTTCTTCTTCGGACAACTGAAACTCCTCATCACTAAAATCAAAGTCAACAAGCTGTTCTACATCAGATTCTTCATTAGCCTGTTGTCTATCTTTTACAACAGTAGCCCTTTCTTCAGTAGCCTTCAAACTATGCACAAAGGATTCCTCCAATCCCATCATTAAGTCCAACCTTTTTCCCAACACTGTTTGATCCTCGGTGATTAGGACCACCAGTTCCGACCTGTATTCAGGTGCTATTTGTAACCCAGCAACCTGAACCATCTCTTTAACACTAGGAAATATGTTCATATTTTCCTTTAAGATAGCTCTAGCGTCAGCAACCTTCTACAAAATATCAGCAGTCTGTGATAAAGTTCCTTAAGTGTCAATACACTACTAATGCTGAGCTGATTCCATTATATTGATCTCAGCCTATTCAATCATTATAGCTTTAGTATTAGCTATTAATGTAGAATCTTCAAGAATTGTTGTTGCTTCATTTGGTTCTTCTAAATTTTCAGTGAGTACAGTAACCATTCCTTGATCTAAATCATTAGTCTGCTGACCCTCAGCAGACTTTTCACCTTCAGTTTGTTTTTCAACTTCTTTTTCAGCAGATCCATTTCCAGTCTCCTCAATAGATCTATCTCATGCAGCTCTACTGGACTCTCCTAGATGCATGGGATTATCATCATCTAAATCAGATGAAGATGATGAATCATAACTATCTGGTGTGTACTTAGGATCCCTAAACATAATACTTCCTTTCTTCTTTTCTTTTTCAATGATATCCAACAGCCTTACACCCAACTCAGATGTATCAACTAATCCAAGTAAGTTCTCTACTCCCAACTTGTCAAATGCCCATTTTTCAAATCCAAGCATAGGTTCTCTTGCAGGTTTCTATCTCATAAAAAATCCAAATTTCGATCTATAATATTTCTCAACTTGTCTGATATTTGGATCTTCCTTTGACTTCTTCTCTTTTCTCTCATATGGCATAGTTGGCTTTCTTGGAGTAGGTTGCTCTTCTTGTTGACTTCCAAAAGTTTCAACAAAATGGCTCAATGTATCTTCAGCAGATACAAATAAGTCAGTAGGTTCTTCAAATTGCAAGTTTGTACCTACTACCTCCATCTATTCAACACTTGGTTCCCCCTGAATCTCATGCTCTATAGCAGGGTCTTCAACGGTCTCTCCTTCCCCCTGAGTTGTAGCAGTCACAGCAGGATCTTGATTAGGTGTATTAACTTCCATAGCAAGTTCAAATTCACCAGTCTGTTGTGGTTCTTTAACTTGTTGCTCACCAAAAACTTCAATAGCCTCACCAGTAGGCTCAACATTCTCTTCAGGTTCTTTTTCTCTTTGCTTTTCCAGAGTCCTTAGTTCTTTCCCTTTTCCATGGACTCTTTTCTTTGCAATGTGTTTTCTCCTCTTAGCAAGTTGTTGTTCAAACATCAAAAGTTCTTTTCTAAGCGCTCTGTGCTACTTGTTCTTCCTTTTGTTGAATCCTCTCGATTTGTTCTTAAGCAAATCAAATCGTGGCGTGATCTTCTTTGCAACTTCAGTAGGCTCAGTAGCCTTAACATCAACTAGAACCTCAGTAGACTCAGCAATGTCTACTGATTGCTGCTTGTTCTTTTTGGCTTCAACAACTCAGTGATCTTCCTTGTATCAGTAGCCTTTCTCTTCTCTACTGATTTCTTTGGTGTAGCAGGTTGCACATCTTGTTTTGCCATAGTCCTCTGTTCCTGCTCACCACCATCATCATTATCATCATCATTGTTGTCATCACCACCATCACTTTCAGTCCTTTCCTGTTCCACATCATCATTATCTAGTCCAGGAATACTATAATGGATTTCTATCTTGTATCTGACTTGTTGATTTTGACAGGTACAACATCAGGAATTTCTAGGTGATTCAGCAGGGCCTGAATCAATAAACTCAAAGGTTTAGTCTTTGATTTCCTTGTGTCTTCTCTGTCATCTGACACAACCTTCTTCATGTATTTCACAAAGAATCCATTGATCAAACTTCTTGCTTCTAGAAATGATGATCAAGAGACCTATCTTTGGTCGAGAGAGAGTATCAAGACTTTCAAC
Source organism: Gentiana macrophylla (assembly GCA_026214975.1). Taxonomy (NCBI): domain Eukaryota; kingdom Viridiplantae; phylum Streptophyta; class Magnoliopsida; order Gentianales; family Gentianaceae; genus Gentiana; species Gentiana macrophylla. Next base: position 69,896,989 of record CM047817.1, read on the forward strand.
AAAACCCAGAATATTATTGGCAATTAATTTGCTCAGCAGGTTATATTCCAAAGCAATGTGCTTCACATTAATATTCAAAACTGCTGGAATAGATTTGTTGGTCCTTAGTGATCTAACAAAATCCAATCTTGGTAGCTCCATCAACTCTGGATTTGTAGAGGCTCTGTTTCCTGGTCCAAATCCGAATGCTTCTCTCAGTAGGTCTGAGGTGATTTCAATATCTTTGCCATTTACAGTCATTGTAAATGCCTCCCTGTCATTTCTTATTACCATATTTCTCTAAAAATTGTTAACATTTGTGTAAGAAATGTTCTCCAATCTGAGATTCAAGATGGTCTCCAACACTTCATACCTCCTTATTCTTCTTCCAAGATTTATTGCTAGTTGTGTCTTCTGAGCATCAACAAAATAGCTTCTCACACTTTGACTTGACTCAAGATGAATCTCCTTGTCCGCCATTGTAAAAAATTGAGAAAGATGAAGCAGAAAACTTTTTAAATCTATGTTCACACTCGTATATTCTTCAGTTAAGATTGATCTCAGTATGTTTGTGTATATACTGAGTGTATATCTTTATATATAGTAGAAAGTTGTGGGTGAAAAACCGTCAGGCACGTACTATGCACAAACTGTACCGTTATCGCACGATCTTCAGTCTGAATTAAATGTGGTACTGCCATGTGTCCCACTAATTGATCCCATTAGTACTAAATCATTATATACTGTAACAGCTGTAATAAAGGATAAGATTAATATCCAATAACTTGACTGTTGACTTTCATTAAAGTCTGACTTTATCAGCAACGTTCCATAAAATAGACTTTTTCAGTAGACTTCACCTTTAGTAGAGTATAAATAATCTGCTTCACTTCTTCAGTAGACTCAGCATGTTCAGCAGCCTGCTGTCATAAAAAATACACAGCTGATCTTTAACAACTTAGTTTGTTCAATTGATAACACAAAGTGAAGTTTAATACCAATGACTGATCTGTCAAGTGAGCTCACCCAACAGGACAAAGACCAACCCCCTTGGTAACTTCATTTGCTCAATTGTTCACAATATAAGAGTACTTAGGAATTGTTGATACCAATGACTAATCTGCCAAGTGAGCTAACCCTGCATATTAGTCATTGGTATCAATGACTAGTCCCCTTGGTGAATTCCAGTACCCTGTTGACCTGTTAGAAGGTCAGTCAACCATGATAATGCCAAGTCCAGTTCTTAACTTAGCAAATATTTCACTATCCAAAGGTTTTGTAAAGATGTCATAAAGTTGATCTTCAGTAGGGATGTAGAGAACCGCAACATCTTTCATTTCAACATGATCTCTAATAAAATGATGTCTTACATCAATGTGTTTGGTCCTTGAGTGCAAAACATGATTTTCTGTGATTGCAATTACACTAATATTGTCACACATTATGGGAATTTTTCTTTCTTCAATCCCATAATCCCTTAGTTGTTGTCTTAACCATAAAACTTGTGCACATCAGCTTCCAGTAGCAATGTAATCAGCTTCAGTAGTGGAAGTTGAAATTGAATTCTGTTTCTTGCTAAACCAGGAAACAAGTCTATTTTCCATCAACTGACAAGTCCCTGTGGTGCTTTTTCTATCAATCTTGCACCCAACATAATCAGAATCTGAGTAGGATATAACCTTGAAACTTCCATCTTTTGAATACCATATCCCTACTCCGAAAGTCTCTTTGAGATACTTGAGAATCCTTTTTAGTGAAACTAAGTGACTTTCTTTAGGTTTTGATTGAAATCTTGCACATACACCTACTGCAATATATCAGGTCTGCTGGCTGTAAGGTACATCAGACTTCCTATCATCCTTCTATATAAAGTTTGTTCAACATCTTTGCCTTCTTTGTCTTCATCCATTATGATGCTTGTACCCATAGGAGTTGATACTGTGGTGTTGTTTTCCATACCAAACTTTTTCAGCAGCTCCTTGGTATATATGGTTTGTTGAATGAAGATTCCATCTTGCATTTGTTTGACTTGTAGTCCTAAAAAGTAGTTCATTTCTCCCATTATACAAATCTAGAACTTTCTTTTCATGAGATTAGCAAACTTTTCACAAAGAAATTCATTTTCAGAACCAAAAATAATGTCATCCATATAAATCTGTACCAGCAGGGTGCTGTCACCCTGATTGATTGTGAAAAGTGTTTTATCAATGGAACCTTTTGTAAAACCATTGTTCACCAATAATTGAGAGAGGGTCCCATACCATGCTCTTGGTGCTTGTTTCAAACCATAAAGTGCTTTATTGAGTATCTTCTTGATCTTTGAGTTCAAAACCAAGAGGTTGCTGAACATCAACCTCTTCTCCAGAATGCCATTCAAAAATGCATTTTTGACATCTATCTGGAATAATTTGAAGTTCTTCTGTGCAGCATATGCCAAAATTACTCTCATAGCTTCCAATCTTGGAACTGAGGCATATGTTTCATCAAAATCTATCCTTTCAGCCTGAGAATAGCCTTTTGCCACTAGCCTGGCCTTGTTTCTAACAATGGTACCAGATTCATCCAATTTATTTATTGTATACCCATTTAGTGCCAATTATAGTTACATGATCATGCCTCTATACAAGTGTACATACCTGATTTCTTTCAAAATCATTATGTTCTTCTTGCATAGCAATTATCCAATCTGGATTTGAAATTACTTCTTCTACGACTTTATGTTCTATTTGAGATAGAAAACATGTAAACATGGCTTCAAGTTTTCTTCTAGTCCTTACACCTTACTGTAATCACCAATTACTTGTTCAGCAGGGTGATCCTTCAACCATTGTAAATCTTGATTTGTTTGATTTACAGGAACTTGATCTTGTATAGTAAGTGCATTGTTGGTTCGAGAGGGAATCGTGAGATCCTTGAACTGCATCTGTTGTTGTATCAGTAGAGTTATCAGTAGGTTGTTCAGCAGGGACTTCTTCAACTCCAGAATTAGAAACCTTTAAGTCACTTATCTTCTTCAATACTTCAACATATTCTGGATTAGTAACTTCTGGATTTGCAGCAGGTTTTGAAACTTCATCATTTTCCATTCCAGTGAACTTCATGTATTGATTCTTCATGTTTCAATGTCCTTTTGTTCAGCACCCTAAATGCATTGCTGACTGAAGAGTATCCCAAAAAGATTCCTTCATCTGATTTTGGTTGGAAAGTCTTTAGTTGCTCTTTATGATTCAAGATAAAACACTTGCTTCCAAATGGATGGAATTATGATAAATTCGGCTTTATTCCATTCCAAATTTCATAAGGTGTCTTTATTAGCTTTTTGTTCACTGAGGTTCTATTCTGTTTGTAGCATGCTGTATTGATTTCTCCAGCCCAATATCTTTCAGGTAACTTTGCTTCATATATCATAGTCCTCCCTGCTTCCTTCAAAGTCCTATTCTTTCTCTCAGCAACCCTATTTTGCTGAGGTGTTCCAGCAGCTGCTAGTTGGTGCCGCACACCATTTTGTTCACAATATTCTCTTATGACTTATAAACTGTGACACTCTTCTCATTTGTAATCTCTTCAAAAGTTCATGCATCTTTTGAAGTGTTTCACTTTTCTTGTTCATAAAAATCACCCAAATGAATCTTGAAAAGTCATCCACAAAAACTAGTGTGTACTTCTTTCCTGTTATATTTGTTGGAATAACTGGTCCAATAGATCCATATGCATCAGCTCCAATACTCTTTTTTTGATTATTTTGTCTTTGACTTGAAACTTGACTTTGTTTGTTTACCTTGTTGACAAACATCACATACACCATCCTTCTTGTATGTGATCTCAGGTAAACCAATCACCAACTGATTTAGGTCTTCCAAATTTAGATGATTCAGCTTCTTGTGCCATAACCAATTCAATTCTGACTTTGTATGCACAATGAAACAAGTTTTTGTTATAGCAGTACTCCAATCTACCACATAAATGCTTTGTTGTATTCTACAGCCAACACAACTTGTTCTCTCATTTCACTCATGACAATACAATAGGTTTTGTCAAAAGTGACCTTGTAGCCCATGTCATAAAACTGTCCAATGGTGGTGAGTTGTAATCAAGCCCTCAATATATGCAACATTCTTGATTGTCAATCGATTCCTCACCAGTGGTCCATAACCTCTTGTGAATCCTGGCTTGTCTTTGTTCCCAAAATTAACTATTGGTCCATCCTTTGCTACATAGTTGGTCGAACAGTGCTTGTTCTTAGTCACATGTCTGGAACATCCAATGTCAAAGTACCAGACACCCTACAAAACAAATTTAATGTGCTTTAGGTACCCAAACCTGTTTGGGTCTCTAATGGTCAGTGGTAAGCACAACCCTTGCAAAATTTCCATATGGTCTCCTTTGGAAAGTGTTGCACTTTTGTTCATATATATATGCTACATTTCCATAGAATCTAACATTTGGGTGTGTAGCATTCACATATGGTTTCTGGCCTTTTGGTACATAATGCTGTTTGAAGTGATTTCTGTTGTTAAAAGCATTAGCATAACCATAAGATTGCTATCTTTTAGGAACAACCCTTTATTGTGGAGTCTGCTGAGGTCTTCGCTAAGGTCTTTGGTAAGTCCTCTGGTGAGTCCTCTGCTGATTCCACTGCTGAGGCCTAGGCCTAGAATTATGATTATATCTATTGTTTCTAGCAGTAGGGGCAGGAATATTCCAATCTTCATCAGTAGGGAACAATCTACCTTTTCCCCTGAGATAAAGTATCTCTTGAATGATTAACATTCTTAGGTTTAGCATTCTTATCCTTGGAATATTTCTGATTTTTAACCTTTTACGGTCCAGCAGACTTTGCAGTAGGTCTGCTATCAGTAGGTCTAGAAGGTCCAGCAGTCCCACCTTTGGAGTTTTACAAACTCAGTAGGGTTACCAGCCTAATTACCACTCAGCACTCTACTGACCACTCAGCTGTTTGCTGACTATTAAATCTCTTGAATTTGTTGCAGCAGAATATATTAAATTAAGCCTTGTTACTTGTTGATTTAAATATGATACTAAGTATTAGACTCAGTAGTGAGTGGTGTGATTCAAGTGCTAGTTCTGTCAATTTGATGTGATAAGCATGCAGATAAAGTAAATGCCGAATGTAAATGCAGTAAAGTAAAGTAGGAAAGATTTATAGTGGTTCCAGGTGGTGTAATCTTGTCAGTCCACTCTTCTCTTGTCATGTTGGAGGAAATTCACTAGAGACTCTTGTTGTAGCTATTACGAAAATCCGTAAACTGTTTGTCTCTGACTAATGACTATGGCTTCACAAACTAAAAACTAGAAACAGGTAGAATTGTTGCTCCTATGTCTTCCACTGGTCCTTGAAGGGTAGGATTGCCTCTTCACCAGCTCCACCACAAAAAAAACATTTATTGACACTTGTGTACTTCTCTGTCTTCAGCAAACTTCTTGAAAAAGAAGGGTTGAATCAAGAAAGTGATTCTGCTTTCAGTAGACTTCTGATCCTAATGAATGAATCAGCAGTCTAAGTTCTTCAAGTGTGTAAACTGGATAAGTCTTGATTTTCAGGAAACACTTAAAGAAAACTTGATTAGTAAATTGTTAGTTCAATTTAGCTCAGCAGGGTCAGATTGCTCTTGATAAAATTCTTGCTCTTGATAAATTCTCTGTCTTCAGCAGGGTCAGGTTGCTCTTGATAAAATTCTTGCTCTTGATAAAATTCTTGCTCAGCTGGGTCAGATTGATTCTGCGCGTTATTCTTAGGTGTTTTTTTTGCACAATCTAAATCAAGGGTCCTCTATTTATAGATGAAAATCCTGGAGTTTGAATTTGAATCTGAATCATAACCGGTGCAGGATTTTACTGAATATCCCTAGAAATACCTCTGATGTTTCTTCTGACATTGTCATTGTCCATCGGCGATACCTGCATCGTCGACCAATGGTTTATTTCCATTTGATATGGCTCTGAATTCCGTACAACGTCCCTTTCATCTTGACCATTGATTGATTAGTTAATCCAAGGCTTGTAAATCATCCTTATCCATTTATTCTTCTAGAAAAACTTGGATTAATTCGAATTAAAACCTTCAGCAGACATCTGTTGTATAGTTCTGCCAATGTCCTTGTATGTCAGCTGACTTTTAGTCTGCTATGTTTTGATACACACTTCAGCTGACTGCTTCTCATCTAACTTTTTATTATGAAGTTAGAGTACATCATTTTAAACATAACCAAGTTCCAATCACCAGTCAACTTTAATGGAATTTAGACCTTCTACACAAGGTATATGTGATCAGTTTAGGTCATCACAGACTTCCTTAAAATTCTGATCCCATATCCTTGACTTTAAACACTAAGTTTGATCCCTTAGCCTTCATTACTGAGTTTGAACCCTCAGCCTTCATTACTGAGTTTGAACCTTCAACCTTCAACTATCATCCGGTTCCTAGACTCTACTGTCCTAGACATTCTACTGACAAGTCAGCTGGCCTTTTTATAGTGCTTGTTTGATCGAACCTATACTATACAAAGATCAAACTCTAGTAAACCTATACATTTAATCTAGACATCTTTTTTCTTTGCTCTATAGCAACTAGTGTGGCACTCATCAATAAAACTAAAATATGTCTAACAACCCTAGGAGTCTGGACTCAAACTCTTCTACGGAAGGGCCAAACTGGAAGGTTCAACCTCACTAGAAGACCCGAGGGAGGCTCTAGTTACAGGGTACCTAGTCGCAATGTCTACCCCTAATTGAAACTCTTTCAACCTGATGGAATACATTATGTATGCACCTGGGATGTACAAATCTTTGTGGGCCAGATTGTCGAAATGAAGATCAAGAAGATGGACCAGGAAGTCATCTACTCCTAACACAAAACAAGACCTCACGGTAGGGCTCAACATCCGCGTTAAAGACTCGATGAAGTCAGAGAAAGCCTTATAATCTCGGATAGCTTAGGCAGAGCCCTTTTGGAGCCGAGCAGGGAAAGCTCGAACAGCTGTATCAACAATAGTAAGCTCTCATCAGATCCTTACAATATGACTATCTAGCTCGGCCTCCCTCTTCAAGTGCTCGTTCATGAACTCTTGAAGGCGAGTGATAAGCGGTTTTTCTAGGTCCGGTCGATCAAGTAAAAACTCGAAACCTTAGCCAAATCTACTTTCTAACCGGCAGTGGACCGGGTCGATTGTAGGATAGTGCTTGAGGAGTCCGAGGTCGAACCCACAGAGATTGGTTTTTGAGTACCACAGTTGACTTAGCACTCATTTCAGATCAAACAGATAGATATGAAGTTATACTATTGCATAAAAGAAAGATTACACTACACGAAATTTTAAACAATTAAAAGAAGTATGGCCGAACTACGATCCAACGGATTACTTAACCCTTAAACGGATTACCCCGGGAGTGTGCCTTACCTTACTTCACCGTCTAACGATAACCCATAGGTGTCGAGTCCTAATTCTAGTGTTATTCACACCTACGCGAAGCTCGTCAATCCTCCTTTAGAAGACCGACTCACCTAACGTGATTAAGCTCTGAACTCGCTCGAACAACCGATACAAACCCCGTATTAGGCCGGACTTAATGACTGGGCGTCAATCTAGTACGGGTAGGTGTCAAACTACCTTTCAAGTCCAAAATCCCTACGGTCCCGAAACCCCGTTCCCACACGTCGCGCAACATACATTTATCACTAAGTGTGTGCAATGGTGAACTAGGTAATCAATCTAGCTCAAAAGCGATTCAAACAAGTTTGAGATACGGATTATCAATTAGAAAGTTTATTTACGCACTACACTACCTCCGGTTCATCAATCTAACGGTGTTTCACCCGCTTCACATAGTTCAACCATACGAAAAATCTAGCTACTAATAATCGAATCTAAGCAATAAAAGCGGAGAAAAACATCACAACAACAATAAAATAACAAAAGAACATACTTACTTTACTCAACTTGAAGGAGGTGCCAAATGTGCTTACAAAAGATCGAATTTTGTCAAGTGAAAAGTTACGGATCGAAGCTAAAAGTTAGTAGATCAAAGAGAGGATTGAATGAGGATTCTAATGATATAAAATACTTAGTCTAACTCTAAAAGACGAAGAAAATCGCCCAAAATCTCAAAAAGCTAAAAGGAAACTTTCTATCTACTTTTTCAACTCATGCTGCGTCGTGTGTGAAATGAGCGCTTTATATAGAAAGTCTTACGTCCGTCACGGATAACCGCCATGTCCGCCGGTGTTCTTGATTTTCAGGTGTCGGACGGATGCATAGATGTCCGTCGGATGAAATGCTCTTGTCCGTCCGGATCTTTGGTTCTGGCATCCGTCCGGATGCTGGCTCTGTCCGTCCGGATGAATTCTTCATCAAAGTTTTCCCAATTTCAAGAGAGTTGGCCGTCCGGACGAGACGTTTTTGTCCGTCCGGACAGCCATGTGACCCAAAATCTTCACTTTTTTCGCCTTCAACCTCCGTGTTTCGCCTCGGGCACTTCTAAACTCCATAATTCTCGCCTTTCGGGCCCTCGAGACACCCTAGTCCTGCATACATATGAAAACAACAAGCAAACGCGTAACCCCGCAAACTACGGGTGCTCGGGAAAAACGAGTATAAAATGCTAAAATAAGGTCGAGTTTACGGAAAACCGACAGTCACTCGCCGTGCAATAAAACCTCATTTAATACTCAAAATAGGTCTAAACTAACCCAAAACATGCCAGAAATGTGATAATCGGTAAAATTTGCAGCATGTAAATGTCTTGTAAAGTTAGTTCCTATCACCACCCCACACTTAGCCTTTACTCGTCCTCGAGTAAATTAGGCGTTCAAACAATACCAAGGAATCAACTTTACGGTACATGCATGCATTTCAAAATATCGAGGTGAAAAGAACTTAGTTAAGTGAATGCATTACTTTGACTCTCTTTGGATCATGACACGGGGTGAGTGTGTGTTGAGTGACGACGACTTATGCTTAATACGATTTCGGGCTTGGAATACCGGACAAATGACTTTACACAATCCTGCCCTTCCTAGAATCTCCACTAATCGGGACTAACCAAGGTTAAACACGGTCCAGCAGGACTTGAATGGTTATAACGTTAGGCTAGGGTAAATTCGGTTAATCGAAAAGGGTAATTTGGGAAACTGGAGAAAAGAAGTACGAGTGAACATAATCCAAACACGTACCACGTCTTCTTTACTATACAAACCATCCAAACTCCTTTTTGATCATTTTCGACACTTTGGGAACTATAGGATATGACGTGGCCTTTTCTAGTGCTAATACCAGTCCTTAACCGACAGTGTATCGGGTCAAACTGTAGTGCTAGTATGGTGAGTCAGAGTATCGTATCCTCAGGGAACTTAGTAATTCTTCTAAGTGTGGTTAAACACCAAAGAGCTGTTATTAACTCGATCTAAATCTCAGTTTTATAACACAGATCACTACTATTCTAGTCAACATAAAATAAATACGTAATTTAAAAGTTATTCTAATATAATATATATAGATATATAAATATATATAGATGTACATAAATTGCAAAGTATATATATAGATATAAATATATAGATGCCAAATATATTATTAGAGAACTAGCCAAAGTTTATATAATTGATTTATACGATCTTTTCAGTGAATGGAATGTGCTCGATCTTTCCTTTTATACTACCTCCGTCCCACAAAAAGTGTCCATAACGGAAAAATAAATTGTCCCATAAAAAGTGTCCATTTAAATTTCCAATACATCATTAAATACATTTTTTTCAATCATACCCCTATTTTAACATTTAATTTTCCATAATCCTTTCATATTCCAAAACAAGCATTTATGATTAGTTAAGGGTATATTTGTCTATTCATTCTTGAAATACAACACATTAATTATTTCCTTAATCTCCGTGTCCAACAAAAAGTGGACACTTTTTGTGGGACGGAGGTAGTATTAGGTTCAATTGAGTAAATGAAACGGTGTACTCTGAAGTTAACAATTCCTCCTCACATAAGCGTACGAAATTGTCATATGTCCATTGTCATCGGTCCAAGATCCACAAGCTATTACGGTTTTTACGAGCGAGGTCCGAGTACGATTCTACCTTTGAATAAAAGGAGTCATTCCGTTCGTCAAGCGGTCAATTTTATTTAAAGGCTCCGGTTGTCAAGGCGGATGATTCAACTTTCCGGTTTAAGTTTCAATTAAGCGATGATTTAACATTATTACGATCGAGTACAAATTTCAATAAGATTCATCTTTTAGGACAAATCGCTTTCGGGTAGAAAGCGGGTTCCGTTGTCACGTTATTCACTCGGCCAATTTTACCCTCCGGTTTTTCTATTAACGAGTTCATAACCTAACTCATCGGCGTCAATTCATAATTAGATTATGAATTCTTCGAATCAAACTTTATCAATAGAAAAAGATTCAATTAACTCAATTTTAGTCAATTTTACTTAGACAACATTCCTTTACCGAAAAGATCGAAATAAAACGATTACATAACTTTGGCTAGTTATTAGATTTAGCCTACTAACATTATACGAAAATAAAAACAAACATAACAAACATAAATACTTTAGAAATTTTACCCGATTACAACGGTTGAATCGGAAAAGTCGTATTCTTCCGGATGCTACAACGACTTCAACAACATTGATCTTCTGATAATTTCTCGAGCATTATACGATACTACTTTATTTATGGCATAAGGCCTATATACATACCTACTACTAATAAAAAGAGGTAAAGAAAATATATTTGGTACTCCCTATGTGCCTGCAATCTTTGCTTTCTATTTATAGGCAGATTTTTTCCAAGCGGATCGATCCGAGAAAGGGCCGGATCGATCCGGGAATAAAAATCTTATCCCCTGGATTTTCTCTGCGCAGGGCCACATCTTCGGGTAATCATCATGTCTCTTCGGATCGATCCGAGGTAATTCGGATCGATCCGGATAGATTTTTTCCAAACTTGATCTGAAACTTGATAAAATCATAACTTGAGCTATGGATCTCCAAATGACATGATTCAAGATGCGTTGGAAATCTCTTGAGAAGATCTACAACTTCCCTGAAGGACTTTTCTTCAGAAAATGCCTTTTTGATGGGCCATTTGTTCGTCGAAAATATAACTTGATACGGTGTCACGAACCATTGATCCACTTGAACTTTAAAACTCGTGGCACTTCCTTAATTCCTTCAAAAGATATGATTTTACTCCAAAAAGTGCCGTCACTCGGGGTCTTGGTTTACCTAAGATCTGTAAATAAAATACCAAAAATACCCACGTGAATCTGACACGACACTCCGGTTATTAACCCGGTACAAAATTTATAACTTTTATCATTTTTACTTGATTTTTATAGTATTTAGATTTATTCATAACTATTAATATTTTATAAGATTATCGTTATAATTACTTATATTTTATATAAAAGAGTCGATAATGTATATAAAACATCGTAATTTTTATCATATAAATGTTATACATCAACTACTCCCGATTAGCTCTTTGATCATCCTAAAGAAAAATAAGCGGTAATATATATAAAAATGACGATAAAAATAATATACGTGGTAGATTATATTTCAAATTAGTAAAATATCATTTCAATATTATAACCATATTAATTATATCTTTCTTAGAAATTAACAAGATAAAAGTGTAGATAACTTTGATAAATTATTTATCAACTATTATTCAAATGAAATTTCACAAAATCTACTCAATAAATATAATTAAAATTCTAGAATTATTTTCCTATCTCAACTTGTATGAAATATTTGGAATCAAAGACTCAGTCAAGTAATTGACAAAATGGCTTATACTTTTTAGGATGGGACATTGGTTAATCGAAAAGATAGAAAAGGAAATCAAAAAGAGAAAGAGGCAAGTCGTACGTACTTTACACCTTCACGTTTGATAAAAAACAATCTCGATTAATAATATCCTCTTATTCCAACTATTTTTCAGATTTTCTCTCTTCTTTTTCAATATTAAGAACTAAAAGCGTGAGTGTGTGTAGAAAAATCAAATTTACAAGAATTGCTTCATCAAGATTGATCGGAGTAATACTCTTTCGATCTAAAATTACGAGTCTGGTTTCCTTAAACTCGTAATCATTCTTGAGATCTTATGATTAATTTTTATCGGGAGCTTTATACCTCATAGTGATATAGGGCGTTTCTAGATAACACCCTACCGCACTCAAATCATTTGGAAGTGCTACCGATTTTTTTGTATTTGTCGATCAAAGATAAGGAAGATACATTATTCGATTAATTACATTGTAAATATGGTGCTTCGTTCTTATATATATCTTTTTTTTTTTTTTTTTTTTTTTCACCTCAAGATACACCATTCTTAGCTTCGCTCCATCATCTCCTTTCATAAGACGCATACAAACTCGTAGGATTTTTAGGAAATGTAAACCAAAATAAACCAAGGGTCGGTTATAATCAAAAATGGCTATTTTTGAGTGAGGTCTTAATCACTCTAATCAAAGTGAGGTAATTTTTGTGGTGTCAAAAATCTCATCATTCCTACTCCGATTCCATATTCATATTTCGTTTTGCAAAGAAAATTATTCTAAAAAATTCATTATAAATATAAGTATTTTAAGTTAAATTTCATATGAAATTTACTTGATAATATTTATGTATAGTTACATATACTTAAAATCTTATAAAATCTAAAATTGACATATATAATATAATTATAATATATCAAATTTACTTTACTTAATTAAAATCTATTCTTACCAAATTATACTATTTTTATTCATATTAATTATATATTATCTAGTTATTTTGATCCAAGACAAATTAAACTAAGTATTAAGCAATTAAGTATAACTTTATATAAGAAAATTTTAATTTGTATTTACTAACTTACCTCTACTCCCCACTTACGAAATGGCATCGTCCCGATGTTCAGTGAGTAAATAAAAGTTAGTTTGAAAATAAAATTAATATTTTACACAATTTTGATTTTTTTATTATTTTTTTATTATTATATATATATATATATATTTTTAACAAACATATATTATTTTGATTAAAGTAAATGACATATATATTAAACATTAAGGAAACTATTACAAACTAAAAAAAAAATGATTAAACGATCAACTTAAACGACTATCACATAAAAACATAAACTTCTAACTGATTATCAAACCGTAGATGAACATCCGGGAGTATCCACCGGAAGTAATCCTAACTGAGAATCACGAGATGGAAAAATCACGTCAGTAGTAAACTTCGGCACGTGATTCGGTTGGACACAAAGATGAGAGATAACCAGGCAAACGGTAACGGTCTTCCCTATTACGCTCTCTCATGCGCAAAATTAATTGCGATTTTAAACATTAAAACTCCCCAATCAATGTATGCTCCGATTGTTAGTACATACAACAATGACATTTCATCATCCGTAACCCCATAAAAATCTCTAGTTGGATAGATCCGAGAATTAATGAAGCGTTTCCACGCCTTAAATGAGGGGTAAGGCCGAGTTGAAGAATCATAGTTATGATCAAACAACGGAAATACAAACTGAAAGGCTTCTACAGTACGATTTACAACATTATACGCATCTCCAAGTTCCCAAAGAAACTCGAAGTGTGGGTTTCGATCAAAAGTACATGGTGGGATTTGATAGATTTGATTTATGATGGTGGTGAAAATGAAATAACGATTCCCCTAATCGTAATAAGTTGAGGCGAGGCTACCGACGTTATCTCGTTGAGAGACGATAAAAATCTCGACAATCGAAATGTTTATTCTACCTCTGGGAGTCCTAATCAACTTTTTCCATCCGCAACCTCGGATTAGATTTCGTCGCCCCATCGATCAATTTTTACGTGTTTAAGCCTTTCTCCATCGAATAGGAGAACGGACGAAATTTAGATGTCTCGGACGTCATTATGAAAACAAGAGGCATGCCGCCAGAACCACACCATCAGCGTATGTGGTTCGTAACTATTATCCGAGGAGAGGGCGGTTAGACATTTCGACACGTAGATTTAAACTAAGCTAGATAGAGGGAAAGAAGAAATGAGCAAAGGTCAAGGCTGCTGCTCTTTCCTTTTATAGAAATAAATCTATCAAGCAAAAGTAGAAAAGATCTCTTGTTTTGGCGTTTTTGTACTTGCCGGATCGATCCGAGAAAGGGCCGGATCGATCCGGCCCTCGAACTAGTAATCCCGCCAGGTCGGTACATTTTTCAGTCGGATCGATCCGGTAAAAGGTCGGATCGATCCGAACACTCTTGTTCACGGACGAGTTGATTTTTGTTTGTAAAATGCCTAGATTTTTCTAGATGACACGTTTTCTCCTATCTTTGGTTCATTTTCATTGTGTTATAACCATAAATTTTACTACACGATGCGTAATACCATAATATGTAACGAAAACATGAAGATCGTATTAAAATAAAATCCTACCAAAATCAAAATAACCTAAAATTTTACTTAAAACGAAATTGTACGAAAAATAAAATGTTTCATCGTCAAAAATCATAGAATGTTTAAAATTACTCCTCTTCATCACTCATCTCGACGTGGCTTGAACTTGGCATAGCTTGATAACGGGTCGATTCTTGGGATGGATCTTGAAAATAAGTTGACATCGTGCATCGAGCTATCTAGTCCCATCGAGCTCATTTCTCTCGTAATATCGAGAAAAGTGCTTCCCCATCCCGTCGTGGTATGGCCAAATGATCCAGATCCAGCCCATTCAGATGTCGCAGCTGCCGTAGTACCTGTCGAAAAATCCCCTACACCACTAGTTTGAAATCCAAAAGAATGTGGCATTTGTTGGAAGTCTGAGCGAGGTGGCATCGGTGGAATGAAATCGGGCAAGGTATAAGGCTGGGTTTGGCATTGCGGAATATCCATCTCGGCATAGGTAGGGTTTTGCAGTATATTCATTTGATATATACCTCGCATGCCTTGACGTAAATCTTCAGACCATAATTTATTCCTTTCCGCAAAAAATGACCATATTGGCATTAGCACGATGAACATCATATGCCATGGATTGAAACATGTCGTAAGTGATGGTATTCGGAAGTTGAGTTTGAGTTTGACTGGATGAAGGAGGGACAACAGTGGGTGGAGTAGGCTGAGGTCGTCTACGGTTAGGGTCCAAAAATCTATTCTTCCCGCGGCCTAAGTGGTAAACTAGGACTATAAGTGTGTCATTCACCATTATCAAATTATCACTTGGGAGCTCACGGACACCTATCTCAAGCGACACAAGGAAGAAATAAAACATGGAAAAGGCATGATTTGCGGGTCTAGCATTCGAGGCAAATTCCTTGGCCCTTCTACACATTACTCGCTTACATCCACAGGTATATCATTGACCATAGCCCAAGCAATACACAAATCCTCTTTACCAAAAGATGTAAAATGTCGAGTAGGGTAAAAGAGTGTGACTAATAAAACGTTTAATGGCTCTCATATCCCGTATACATTTTCCATAAGAAAACTTTTTTTTCATGCCAGACGGCAGTGGGATCTAACCCATTCTGGGCTAGTGAAACAATATAATCAAAGTCTGCAGGCTCATCCAAATTCCATACAGTATAATAATCCTCACTCTCTGGTATATCAGGGATACCATAAATAGCATTTATAATGTGAGGAGTAAACGGCACTGTCCTGGTTCTTAGGTTGACAGAAGTTAACTCACCACCTTCTGTAGCATTATGAGTTGCTAACAGAGAATAAAATTCAGCTACTAAGGTCGTGTTAATTTCACCCGACCTTAAACTAGCTAACCCCAACCACTGTCGCCTTTCAAAGATCTCTTTTACCTCCCTTCCCAAATCTTTGAAATCTAAGCCCCTCTCTATTGCAACTAAACACTTTCCAAATTTATTTTTCAATGCTTTCTTAGCTGCAGCAGACGCGGTTCTATCAAAACTAACAGTCAATTCTTCTTACATTAAAGGCCTAGTTTGGTGGACTGGAATTTGGGTTGGGATATTAGGTTTACGTAAGCATCGGCTTTGATGATTCGGCCATTCTACGATAATGACAAAATAACAAAACAACAACAAAACAACAAAAAAAAACACAAATGAGTTACACAAAATAGTGAAATAAAAAACGAAATTAACAAAATAAGGGACTACAATGTTACGTTATAATGCTTAAAAGGTTGAAAAGTTGGCCGGAAAAGATGAAAATTCGCCGGAATAAAAGTTGAAGCTTCCCTTGAAAAAAATTCTTCAATTTAAATGAAAATTTGAAGAGAGTAGAGGCAAATGAGAAGAGTGTAAGGATTGGGGTGATGTGAGAGTGAATTTTAGTGATGATTTTGAAGAAAAAAAATCGAGGGGGAAATGGGGAGGGGCGGCTGTTTTTTTCTCAGAAAAATGGAAGAGGAAGAAGAAGGGAAGATCCCGTTCTTTTTTTTAGGTTTTTAGGTTCCGGATCGATCCGGGGTTAGGTCGGATCGATCCGACCACCTTTTTTTTTTTTAATTTTAAAACCTTAATAAAACTTCTACAAAATTTAAATAAAAACTTTTTAAAACTTTTAAGTAATTCCATAAAGATCCTATTTATAAAATTTTCAAAAGTTATATAAAAATTTTATAAATATTATAAAATTCATAAGGGTCCTAATTCCATTACTTCTAAATCTTCCAGAGTTCTGACGTAACGTTCTATCAACCTAACCTTAAGAAATGAGGCGTTCGAATTTTCCCTTTGATCTCCATCGGGATTTTCGGATAACCACCTAATCGTTCCCTTCTTAACAACATTCAAACACTCATCCTGGGATTTGGTTGTGCTTTCCTACATTTCCTTCTTCGTGCTCACTTTTTCCACAGATTCGCATCTCCTTAAAAACTTTGCCCTTCTCTTTATTGAAATTCTCGACTTTCCATTACATACTTCTCTCAATCTGATCTCTCTCAACAATTGCTCGTTTTCTCAAAACCGAAGCTTCTATTTTAAACGCGACATCTTTATCCAAGCCTAATTTCAAAAGCAACATAAAAATTCTGTTCTATCTAAAAAAGACATCCAGTTCTTTTACGTCTATCCGGTAAAAGACGAAACTAATTTAAACATAAATAAAAACACAGAAAAGTAGAGTAAAGATAGATAGCACCTGGTATTCGGCTGAATTTAGTTCCTCTACTTTTCAGTTTCTTGATTTCTCTGCTTTTTACTTTGTCGGAGGATCAGTTAGTAGCATTATTTCTTCTTTTAGTGCGGTTCCTTCTCCTTCCACAAATAACTTTACTCTATGGCCATTGGCTATAAAAGTTGTATTTCCATCAGTTAGTTCAACAGCTCCAGATTTGTAAACCCTTGTTACTTTAAATGGACCTGTCCATCTTGATTTAAGCTTTCCTGGAAATAACTTTAAACGTGAATTGTACAAGAGTACTCGATCACCTACATGGAACTCACGCCTATAGATTCTCTTATCGTGAAAAGATTTCGTATGCGTTCCTTGTAGATTCGAGCATTTTCATAAGAATCGAGACGGAATTCTTCTAGTTACATCAATTGAAGCAATCTATGATCACCGACAGCCTTAGGATCGAAATTCAGAAATTTAATAGCCCAGAAGGCTCGGTGTTCTAACTCAACTGGGAGATGACAAGACTTACCAAAAACTAACTTATAGGGAGAACAACCAATTGGTGTTTTAAAAGCTGTTCTATATGCCCATAATGCATCGTCAGCTTAAGCGCCCGATTTTTCGGTTTGAATCCACTTTGTCTTTTCTACAATTCTTTTGATCTCTCTATTAGACACCTCTACTCGACCCACCGGTTTTGGATGATAGGCGTTCTAACTTATGCGTACACCATATTTTTCAATTATCTTGGTAAATGGTCTATTACAAAAAGTGTGAACCTCTATCACTAATGATAGCCATCGAATGCCATAACGTGTAAATATATTCTTTTAAGGAATCGTATGACAACTTTGGTATTATTAGTGGGAAGAGCTTTGACTTCTACCCATTTGAAACATAATCTACCATTACTAGAATAAATCTTTTCCAAAAGATATAGGGAATGGTCCCATGAAATCTATACCCCAAACATCAAATAACTCACATTCTAAAATAGGTTGCATAGGCATTTCATGTTTTTTAGATACATTTCCCCATTTTTGACAAGACTCACAAGATTTAACATACTTATAAGCATCTCTATATAGTGTAGGCCAATAAAAACCACATTGTAAAACTTTAAAAGCAGTTTTCCAACCTCCATGATGACCTCCTGCCTCACGATCATGACAAAATGATAAAATACTTAAAATTTCATTATCAGGCACACACTTTCTGATTATCCCATCCGAACATTTACTGTAAAAGGTCCGGTTCCTCCAAGTAATAGAATTTTAAGTCATAAAAGAATTTCTTCTTCTCACGCCAAGTCCAATGAGACGGAATATAATCACGAGTTAAGTAATTAATGATATCTCCAAACCAGGTGACATTTCCTTAGAAGGAATTCTATTCTTTAATAACTGCATGGTCGAAGGAGTATCTATTCTAAACAGTTGTTCATCAGGAAATGAATCTTTAATTTCTATTCCTTTCTCAACATCATTTTCCATTCTACTTAGATGATCTGCTACTACATTCTCACTTCCCTTTTTATCTTTAATTTCAATATCAAATTTTTGAAGTAAGAGAATCCATCTAAGAAGACGTGGTTTAGCATCCTTCTTACTTAGTAAATACATCAAAGCCGAATGGTCTCGTATAAATTATTACCTTAGAACCAACAATATACGATCTGAACTTATCTAAGGCAAAAATTACAGCCAACAGTTCTTTTTCTGTAGTTGTATAGTTCAGTTGAGCTGCAGTTAATGTATGAGATGCATAGTAAATAGCTTTGAGAATTTTGTTATATCTTTGACCTAAAAGCTGCTCCTACGACTAAATCACGGCATCACACATAATCTCAAATGGCAAATTCCAATCTGGTGCTACTAGCTTTCAGTGCGAGAGTCAATCTCGCTTTTAAGGTCTGAAAAGCTTCCTTACATTTACCATCAAAGTTAAAGGTACTTCCTTTTCAAGCAAATGAGTGAGAGGCTTTGCTATCTTTGAAAAATCGGCAATAAATCTCCTATAAAATCCTGCATGTCCAAGAAATCCTCTTAGAGTCCTTAGATTAACTGGTGGTGGTAATTTTTCAATCACTTCCACCTTGGCTTTATCAACTTCAATTCCTATTTCAGAGATTCTATGGCCTAGGACAATTCCTTCTGATACCATTAAATGACATTTTTCCCAATTTAAAACTAAATTGGTATCCTCACAAACGTTGTAACACTTTTTCTTTATGCGACAAACATTTACCAAAAGAATCTCCGTAAACACTAAAGTCGTCCATAAAAATTTCTAAGAATTTTCTACCATATCGGAAAATATAGCCATCATGCATCTTTGAAACGTAAGCGAGAGCATTACATAAACCAAACGGCATTCTTTTATACGCAAAGTTCCATAAGGACAAGTGAAAGTAGTCTTTTCCCTATCTCCTGCTGCAATGAAAATCTGTAAATAACCTGAATAACCATCTAAGAAACAGTAATATTTATGACCACTTAAACGTTCCAACATTTGAACTATGAATGGAAGTGGATGATGATCTTTCTTAGTATGATCATTCGATTTCCTAAAATCAATGCACATTCGATAACTTTGTAATTTCTCTTGTTGGAATCCATTCATTCCTATCATTCTCTTTCCTTTGTGAAACCTCCTTTCTTTGGTACCACTTGAGTTGGACTTACCCATTCACTATATCGATATGCGGAAAATTATTCCCATTTCTAATAGCTTAATGACCTCTTTCTTAACAATTAACCGCAAATTTGGGTTGAGGCGGCGTTGCGGTTGAATACAAGGCTTAGCATCTTCCTTGTAATTATCTTATGAACATAAATCTCGGGCTAATACCTCGAATATCGGCAATCTGTCCATCCAAAAGCTTTTTATGCTTTTTCAACATTCTAAGCGATTGATCTTCTTGTTGCTCGATTAAAGGCGATGAAATAATAATCGGTAATAGATTATCGGTTTCAAGAAAAGCATATTTTGATTTAAAGGTAACGGTTTCAATTCCAGTGTTCTTTGGCGGATCTTCTATTGACGATTTAAGAATTGGTCCTTCTAGTTCTAATTCCAAATACTTATGCCATGGTGGCTTAAAGGTAAAACTTTCGTATCTAAAGAAAGAATTATCTCTTTCATTTCAATGTCTTCCTCATCTTCTTTATAGATAGACGAGTTAAGCATTCTTCTAATCTGTCTTCAAAAGTTGGTAATCGATTATCGTGAGATGTAATGAATATCTTCTATAAAAGAACACGACCTGATGATGTATATGGATGGTTCATAGCTTTGAAAATATTGAAAGCAACTTCATCTTCATTGACTCTCAAAATTAATTCTCCTTTCTGAACATCGATTAAAGTTCTTCCTGTAGCTAGAAATGGACGACCTAGAATAAAGAGTCTTTGAATAACCATCTTCCATTTCCATAACTACAAAGTCTACTTGGAAAATAGAATTTGTCTACTTTAACCAATACGTCCTTAATAATTCCTTTAGGGTACTTAATCGATCTATCTCGCCATTTGCGAGTCATTTCGATCTTAGTAAGCTTTCCTATGCCTAGCTTTTATAATCCTCATAAGACATTAGATTTATACTCGCTCCTAGATCACATAAGACCTTCTTAAATGTAAATCCTCCAATTTCACACGGAATGGTAAAACTACCAGATCTTTCAGTTTAGGTGGTAACTTATATCGCAAAAGCTATGGAACATTCTTCATTTAGGCATATATTCTAATATTCCTCTAATTTTTTCTTGTTTGTGTAATTTCTTTCGTAAATTTTCCATAGGAAGGTATATTAATCGAGCTTCAATAACGAGGATATTAACTTGAATATGACGAAAAGTGTCAAGGAAACGAGCGTACTTCTTATCGCTTTTGCCTTTTTGATTTGATCTTTAGGAGGGTAAGGTAAAGATTCTAAATCTATGACCTGTGGCTCCTTTGTCGCTTCTCTTTTCCTTTTTCCTTAAACCTTCGAGTATTACTCGGTTGCCATGTTTGAGTTCTTGAATTTTTCTTTTAAATTTTTCCTGAATCAATCTCTACTTTAGATTCCTTGATTCTTCCTGTTTTTCATCCTTGTTTTCATTATCTTCCATTCTAACATGTTCCTTAAATAAAGTCCTTAAATCTTTATCCATGGGATCTTTCGAGAATCCTAGGATTTTTACCCAATTTTCCCTTTCACTTTCAGTTCGAACTTTTATTTCTTTTCAAGAAATTTTCTATAATTTCTTCTTCCTCATCTGTAAATTCAAGTTCATCTTTAGTTTTATCATTCTTACCATCTAAGTCATCTTCTACTTCATTATTCCCAAAGTTTTCAACTCCATTACTTCCACTGAGCTTCCTACTTCTCTGTAACTACAACATTTACCTCTCTTGGGTTCCTTTCGGTGTTACTTGGTAATCCTCCTGGGGTCTCATTGTTATTACGTTCACCTTCCCTACTCAAATGATCTTCCATATTCCTTAATGAGGCTTCTATCGTTCTCATCCCTGGTATCATGTCCACTCATAGATGTTTTCATTGAACTCATGTCCTTAGTGACTGTACCAATAGAAGTCACCATCGTTTCTATATTTTTAGCTTGAGTAGATACTACACCCATCATATTTTCCATTAGTTTTTCCCATTTTTCAACTCCTTCTACAGGCTGAGTTGAACTTTGAGTTAATGGTATACTTTGAGTGGTATGTTGAGGATAGGATCTAGGTAATGATTGTAAATTCTGATTAGACGTGTTTTCTTGATAAACTTGATTATTATTCATGTTCCTATATGGAACTTGATACGGCGGTTGTCCTTGCTTACTAGGGTTTTCAGACCATCGATAAGTAGGGTGATCTCTTCTAATAGCATTAAACGAGTATGAGTAAGCATTGTTTAAATTCCTATGCTGCTGAAGAAAACTCACCTCCTCTCTTGAGTATCCTGTTGGTTCTTCGATCCCTAGTGGCATTTTATCCTGAATTGAGTATTCGGCCATGGCGTACTATTTTCTGAAATTTGGTTTTTGCTCGATTGTAGGTCATCAAATTTCCTACTTAAATTTTCTAAATGTGCTAGAACTTCCGTATTAGACATACATTCTCCTGCAAAAGCTACTTTTCTGGTGCTAGAACCGGTTTCCCACATTCTGTTATTTTTGGAAATATTTTCTATAGCATCGTAAACTAATTGAGCTTCACTCATCATTAAAGAACCACCACATGCATGATCTACATCAGCACGTGAATCTTTTCTTAATTTACGACAAAAATGTTGAATTTGCATATCTAAGGAATAACCATGGTCGGGACAAGCTCTTAACAATTTTTAAATCTTTCCTGTGCATTCCCGAGGCGTTTCTTGAGATCCTTGTCTAAAGTTAGCAACCTCGACTTTTAATTCCAAATTCCGTCCAGAGTGAAATATTGTTTTGTAAATTCAGTTTGAATCTCCTCCCAACTTGTAAGTGAATGATGTGGAAGAGACATAAACCAATCTCGGGCTCGTCTTTTTTAGAGAAAAAGGAAACATAGTCATCCTTGTTAATTCCTTGTAAGCACTTGACTTTTGGTGTATTGCCACGCTTCTTCAAAAGATAGAGATGATGATGCGGATCTTCATCATCTTCTCCTAGGAATTGGGCTCTTGCGTCAATTAAACCAAAAGATGAGATTTAATCTCAAATTATTCGCTCCTTCATTAGGTAAAAAGTATGAGATTATTAGTCTGATTTCTTCTTATGGTTTGGTCACAGATAGGCCTTGGGTTTACTGGGTTGTTACGATTATTCTGGTTCCGATTTTGATTATTTCTATTATTATTATTATTTTGATTATTAAGGTTAACAGGTTTTGTCCATGCCTCAGAGCATGTTCCACCCTTGTTCGGGTGTTTCATCACCGATTTGACCATTCTCGTATTTCTGTTTGAAGATGATTCGTCAGATTTCCACGACTAGTATGACCACGTTTTCTCTCTACTCTTAAGCGCTTTTCGTAAGTGTTTATGTCAGGCTTATAAGGAGTGAGTGGGGCCTTACCATACGGTCATCAACTAAAGAAAATAGAAAATAACACGAAATTAATAGTAGTAAAATGGTAACTTACCTATAAGGTAAGTACCGATTTAAAATAAAAATAGAAATGAGATAAGAAAAGTGTTGACTTATTCTCGAGAATTTTGAGCTAATACAAGTAGTAACCATAGACACAAAAAGAAGTTGGCGCTGTTCCCGGCAACGGCGCCGTAAAGTCGACGTGGCCTTTTCTAGTGCTAATACGGTCCTTAACCGACAAAGTGTATCGGGTCAAATCAGAGTGCTAGTATGGTGAGTCGAGTATCGTATCCTCAGGAACTTAGTAATTCTTCTAAGTGTGGTTAAACACCAAAGAGTGTTATTAACTCGATCTAAATCTCGCTTTTATAACACAGATCACTACTATTCTAGTCAACATAAAATAAATACGTAATTTAAAAGTTATTCTAATATAATATATATAGATATATAAATATATATAGATGTACATAAATTGCAAAGTATATATATAGATATAAATATATAGATGCCAAATATATTATTAGAGAACTAGCCAAAGTTTATATAATTGATTTATACGATCTTTCAAAGTGAATGGAATGTGCTCGATCTTTCCTTTTATATTAGGTTCAATTGAGTAAATGAAACGGTGTACTCTGAAGTTAACAATTCCTCCTCACATAAGCGCATTTAAATTGTCATATGTCCATTGTCATCACCCAAGATCCACAATCATTACGGTTTTTTCGAACAGTCCCGAAAACGATTCTACCTTTGAATAAAAGGAGTCATTCCGTTCGTCAAACGGTCAATTTTATTTAAAGGCTCCGGTTGTCAAGGCCGGACGATTCAACTTTCCGGTTTAAGTTTCAATTAAGCGATGATTTAACAATATTACGATCTCGAGTACAAATTTCAATAAGATTCATCTTTTTAGGACAAATCTGGCCCCGGGTAGGAAACTGGGTTCCATTGTCACGTTATTCACTCGGCCAATTTTTACCCTCCGGTTTTTCTATTAACGAGTTCATAACCTAACTATCGGCGTCAATTCATAATTAGATTATGAATTCTTTCGAATCAAACTTTATCAATAGAAAAAGATTCAATTAACTCAATTTTAGTCAATTTTACTTAGACAACATTCCTTTACCTAAAAGATCGAAATAAAACGATTACATAACTTTGGCTAGTTATTAGATTTAGCCTACTAACATTATACTAAAATAAAAACAAACATAACAAACATAAATACTTTAGAAATTTTACCCGACATAACAGCGGTTGAATCGAAAGTCGTATTCTTCCGGATGCTACAACGACTTCAACAACATTGATCTTTCGATAATTTCTCGAGCATTATACGATACTACTTTATTTATGGCATAAGGCCTATATACATACCTACTACTAATAAAAAGAGGTAAAGAAAATATATTTGGTACTCCCTATGTGCCTCGCAATGTCGCTTCTATTTATAGGCAGATTTTTCCAAGCCGGATCGATCCGAGAAAGGGCCGGATCGATCCGGGAATAAAAATCTTATCCCCTGGATTTTTCTCCGCAGGCCACATCTTCGGGTAATCATCATGTCTCTTCGGATCGATCCGAGGTAATTCCGGATCGATCCGGATAGATTTTTTTCCAAACTTGATCTGAAACTTGATAAAATCATAACTTGAGCTATGGATCTCCAAATGACATGATTCAAGATGCGTTGGAAATCTCTTGAGAAGATCTACAACTTCCTGAAGGACTTTTCTTCAGAAAATGCCTTTTGATGGGCCATTTGTTCATCGAAAATATAACTTGATACGGTGTCACGAACCATTGATCCACTTGAACTTTAAAACTCGTGGCACTTCCTTAATTCCTTCAAAAGATATGATTTTACTCCAAAAAGTGCCGTCACTCAGGGTCTTGGTTTACCTAAGATCTGTAAATAAAATACCAAAAATACCCACGTGAATCTGACACGACACTCCGGTTATTAACCCGGTACAAAATTTATAACTTTTTATCATTTTTACTTGATTTTTATAGTATTTAGATTTATTCATAACTATTAATATTTTATAAGATTATCGTTATAATTACTTATATTTTATATAAAAAGAGTCGATAATGTATATAAAACATCGTAATTTTTATCATATAAATGTTATACATCAGGATACTGAAATACCCGAACTCATTGCCAAACTCGACTATGTTTCAAGTGTCGTGAGGTGAACTCGAATACTTAGTACCTATCTAACTATCCCAACCCTAACATCATCATTGCTTTAAGCTCATTGCCTTTTTCAACCCTTTATTTCTATATACAACACAATTATTTGATTTGAATTTTTTTTTTTTGAAATGAAACCCGAGCATCCAGCCCCACTGAGCTCCTCCTCTCCTTATAGCTCTAAAACTGAGGAAACAACAACCCGACTCGAAAACAACATCTCCCCCCACCCCACACTTGACTTGGCAAGTGTGGTTTAACAAGAGACTAAGTCCACTCGTAGGGTCAAATGAGGGGAATGTGACCAAAATAAGGCCTAAAGGTAGGTTTCTGACTAAGTAACGAAACAGCTATAAAGCGAATGGTGGTCGGACCATTCTATCAAGGCTGAGAGGGGCTACGAAGGTCAAACATTTGGCTCAGGCTTATTTGGCTAAAGTAGGGTAAAAAAGAACGCCAAAACTGTCATCCCGTGTTCCTACCAAGGCCAATCCTTCTATTTCGCCTCGAAACTAGGGGTACAGGTGTGTAAAGTAATCGTGATAAGCATAACCGTCGTCAAACGTGTACTAAAAAGTGTTCCGTATCATGACAATATAGACTCACTGTGAGACATTCACAAAACTAAAGACCTTTCACCACTCAATTGTGAACAAAGATGCATATAACGTGGTGTTAAAATCTTGGAAAATTTTGAAAAACGGCCTAAAAATTGACTCGAAACGAGTAAAACCATGTTTATCACATCACGGTATAATACTTTTAAGAACAAGCGAATAAGCTAAGTTGTCCCCCCCCACTTAAGTGAAGCACCGTCCTCGGTGTGTGAACGAAGGAAAAAGAAAGACTTAGCTTATGAGCCCAAAGAAACGGGCGCGATCGAGTCCCGTAACGGTCGTGAAAGTAGTCCATCCCGAATCCCTAGTAATTGAAAAAAATCCAAGAAATACATGCACGGGACATGGTCCGCGTGCCAAAGCATATAATATAGGAGAATCCGGGGTGATAAAATAAACGACCTCGCCACGTCGGAAGACTTGAACATATGGCATGAGATAGTCAAAATACGAATCAACCATACAATAAACAACCAACGCGTTTAAAGCGTGCTCAAAATAAAATCTTAACCCAAGTCAAATCCAAGGCATAGTCACGTAAGGCATGAAAAGGTGAAAAGTACGCCGCTTTACGGCTTACAACCACGGATCAAGAGCAAAGTAGCAACAAAGTCATCTCAAAACAAACCGTAAAGATAAGGGACATGTCTAACAAAAACAAGAAGTGACAATCTAAGGAACGACGTAAAAAGGAACAAAGATAAACTCTACGTGCTCGTCTCGATCCTCTCGATGTAGGTGGTATCGTGCTCGGCAGATCTCAGTAGACGTAGTAGGAGGAGTCTCAGAAGTCGAAACTGGAATGGCCTAAGATGTCGGAGCTGGAGCAGGAGTCGGAGCTGGAACGGTCTGAGAGGGGCCAGCCTCATCCACTGGAGCAGATGTCCCGGATTTTATTGATTAAGAATGACAAGTTATAAATTTATAATCCGGTTTCCCCAAGAGAAGGGATCGTAGTAAAGCGATGTAAAACCGGAGTCGAACTCAGGGATTCGAGGTTGAGAGGTGGTTCAGTTTTGAGTCACAATTGTCACGAGATACGTTACAAATTAAGATTACTGTAATGAGATTAAAAGAGGGCAAACAATAGGTTTCACAATTCGACAAATTATCAGATTTCTAATCATACAAGCATGCAATATCAGGACCAAAGATTAGGATCTCCTAAACCGAATGTAGTCCCTAATCTCTTAGGTGAAGGATACAATCAAAACACAAGGTATAATCTCTCGATTAATTTATCTAAACCATACTCGATAAACTCTCGTTTTATACTCGAATATTATGGTTTAATTACGTGTTATCTTGATTCAATGCATACAATCTCTCGTATGGAAATCCGTGAGCAAAATCTCTCGATCAAGCTATGAACAATAAAATGTACAACTCGTAATCTAACCTTTGGTTTGAAATACTGCAATGCTTTATATTAGAAAACCGAAAACCGCCGAATTGTTTCCCCAATTGCTTGCCCTTGATGAGTTTAGCTATCCATATCACTAGTACTCATCTTGGGTTGATGAGAATGCACTATAAAATTATGTGTAGAGCAGAATTTGATAAGGCCAAGATTTTGATTTTGGCAATTGTATGAACAACAATGGAGAATTTTGAAGAAATCTATAAGTGTTTGATTATTCAAACTAGAATGAAATAATACAAAAGTTGTTTGATGGACTAGAACTCTCAAAAGGAAAACTGTGAAAAACAAAAAGACTCCCCCTTTTTATGAACCGTCCCCTCTCCCCTTTAAAAATGATAGAATGCTACACATTATGATAATATTAATTCCTCTTGATTTGCTCTCAAAAACAGCCCCTTGAATCACTCCTACTTGACTTGGACTAAGCATTGAGTGTCCTTGACTTGATTTTATTGAGTGGCCTTGACTTGATTTTATTGAGTGGCCTTGACTTGCATCCAATATTTAAATGTATTATGTACCTACAACACACATGAAAAATACCAAAGCATAACATATTTCCACAATGATATAAAATAATCATTTAGGCACATAAAATGTGTTATTTGGTAATTAACATTTATAAAACCGTGTTTGCTCAATAAGTCATTTTAAGATTCATTTTCAATGCAAATTATATTAGTTAGGGTGAAATTATAATATAAAGTATAATAAAGTATTGTATAATTCCACCCTTAACAGCAGACGCAGCAGCTCTAAAAGCCGTCTCAACCGCATCCTCCTCGACACAAAGTGCTATGGCCTCCACAAGAATTGGTGCAAACTCGTAAGAACGTGTGTCCAAGGCAAGCTCTGGCATCGCCGGTACAAGTGTCCCAAGTGCCTGCAAACCTTGAATAACTGTATTCATCTGCACCCTCTCCCGGTCTAACATCTGACGCACCCCGTCCATCAACAAATAACGATTGCGAGCAGCAATGGGGATTGTAAGAACGAAACCTGATGCAGTCTCCTTTACTGGCTCGGTAACAGGACCCTGAACCTCTAGCTCATCTTCACCCCCGACAGGTGACTTAACCGGGCTTGACTCATGCTGAGGACTTACGGAAACGGGCTTCTTCAGATATCGTTCATCCTCGTCATACTCCTTCACCCCGGCTCGCAGACACAACCCATTCAACAGATGAATACACATGAGCTTCGGACATTGATCCTTTCGATTTCTGGTAAGCTCTCTGTATAAAACCCGGCCAACATCAATCGGTAACTCAAAGTGTAATGCATACAGCATCGCCAAATCTATCATGATGAACTTGTGAAAATTATCCTTTGGGAGGAGGCGATTCAGCATACAAACCGAGCCTTAACCTTCCAGTTTGAGGAAAACTAGTCGCCTTAAGCATATACCGGACATGAGTGACCCCAATCGGGTCTCGTGGACCAAGGAATCTTAGGGCTGATTGCTAACCAAGCTCCTCAAACGGATCCTCTCCTTTTCTTGCTTCTCCTTAATAACATTCAAGAAATCCGTGGTGACAACCGGGCCTTATAAAAGCGTAAATAGCCTTAGGGGGGTGAAGGGGCGATCCACATTTCTAACTCGAACTACACCCGTTTCTAGGTCCACCTCACTCAAATTGGCCAAAACTCCGGGCCAACGTGTAATTCGGTTTCTCAAATTGAAGTCCGGTACCTTGACAAAGTCAACCCACTTCCGCTTTATCGATTGTCCCCGAAACTCTTCTCAACCTTTTCCATATCGACCTCCCTTTCTAGGATCTCTCTACCTTTAAACCTCATCCTAAAAGCCGCCTCCGCATCATCATTAACGAACCTCTCTCGATAAGGCACAACTCCCCCAGGTGCCTTCCTAGCCGCAGCTTTCATATCTGAAACTCAAACCCTCTCGGGTGTCACCACTTGACCTCCCGGGGCTGTCCTAACCTCACTAGGCTGCCCAACTGGCACACTTGCACCCGCAGTCGGTTAAATCATACGAGACTTGGCCTGTCTCAGGTCTACCAAAGGTTCCTCCTCATCATCAGAATCAGCGTCTAAATCCCGATCAGTCTCATCTACTAGATCTCCATACAAGGGCCTTTTCCTAGCCTCTCTAACAGGTCTACGTTCCTTGTCTCCACTATGACTAGGGGCCTGTTTAACGAATTAACCGGAATGTCCTCAAGCCTTAACTTTTTCTGAGGGGGTTCTACAACTTTCCCCTTGCCCTTTCCGGCCGTAAACCTGACTTTAAGACTCATTCTCACACAAACTGAACCAAAACAAACCACCACAATCAACACACCAACACAATCAACCCCAAGCCGCACTCCAAAATCAGAATCCAAAACCCAAAACAAACAACCAAACCAGCCCAAAACATCCATGCAGACGTATTCCACAACACCCAACACCGCCAAAAACAACAGTAAAACAACAAAAACGAGAAAAAGAACAAAATCAGTAAAAGCTCGATCGAGGCTCGACCCCGAGAAAAAGTTGAAAAAACTCAAAAAGGTTTGTTGATACTTACCAAAATCGGTGTTAGGAGGGCAGTGGTGTAGTTGGAATCCCCGAACGATCCACGAATGGGCCAAAAATTGGATTTTTTGTAACGGAGCAAAACAAAGGTGAAATCTCTGATTCTCCAAAATGAGTTTTTGTTTGATGATTTTGGTTGGAGAATCAAACAGAGGAGGTAGCAAGGTGGTTATAGCAACGAGAATGGATGAAAACGGTGAAGAAATAAGAAATTGGTGTTTTGGGGAGAGGAGGGGTCGGTTGCGACGGCTTGTGTTTTGAGGGAGGAATGAAGAAGATGGTGAAGAAAATCGGTGGTTATAGGGATTTTTAGTGTGTCCGATGGATGTGTTTCTATCCGGACGGACAGGATGAACCATCCGGACGGATGGAATTGATGTCCGACGGACAGTGTCCGCCAAGCCAATAAAAAAACGGTGATATATCCGGACGGATGGGTATGTTTGTCCGTCCGACTAGTGAATGCCAAGATCATTGTGAAAACTAAAGTGATATATCCGGACGGATGGGTGTGTGTGTCCATCCGGACAAGGATAAAAACAGAGGAAAAGTTAATTTTAAGCATGAAGGCCCTCGATCATCCGGATTCAATCCTCAACACCAAAACACAAGAAAACGAATTCAAAACCAACAAAACACAGAAATGATGGGTTGCCTCCCACCGAGCGCCTTTGTTTTATGTCGTTGGCTCGACATAGTGACTTATACTATATCGGTTTTTTCAAGATTATACTACCGATACGAGCGAGGAGGACGAGGTGTAGAAAGAAAATGAACGGTGAGTTATAAGGTTAAGATGTCATGCATTGGAGTCCATGACGGGACAAAACAATTGGCTTCCTCTATCTTAGGGTCCTCCAAAATCACCACTTCGAGAGCTTCATCAAATGGCAACTTTTCATATTTCTTCAAATGAAGGCCATTTGTGATTGAAGTCCCATGCTTGGGGTGCTTTATCTCTACAGCCCCCGAGTCAAAAATCCTCTCAACTGTGTAAGGTCCCGACCATCGAGACTTCAACTTTCCCGGAAAAAGATGCAAACGAGTATTATACAACAGAACCTCATCCCCTACCTCAAACATCTTTGGCTTTATCAATTGATCGTGGAGGAGCTTGGTTTTCTCTTTGTACCTTGCCGAACAATCATAGGATTGTAGTCGAAACTCCTCCAATTCAACTAATTGAGCCATCCTTCTCTCTCCACTAAGAGTCTCGTCCATATTTAACTCCTTAATAGCCCAATGCGCCTATGCTCAACCTCCATTTGGTAAGTGACACGCTTTTCAAAGACAATCATATACGGCGACATACCAATTGGAGTCTTAAATGCGGTTCTCAGGAGCCCAAAGAGCGTCATCCAACTTTTTGGACCAACTCTTAGAATTTTTATCAACAGATTGTTCAAGAATCCTTTTAATACCTCGGTTTGAAACCTCCACTTGGCCACTCGTTTGAGGGTGATAAGCCGTTCCCAACTTATGAGTCACTCCATACTTAAGGAGTAGCTTATGTAAATCTCTATTCGCAAAATGAGTGCCATTGTCAGAAATGATAGTTTTAGGTACTCCAAACCGTGTGAAAATGAACTTTTTTAGAAACTTAATGACCACGTGTCTGTCATTAGTGGGGGATGCAATCGCTTCCACCCACTTCGAGACGTAATCACAAGCTACCAAAATGAACTTGTTGCCAAAGAAGAAGGGTAGGGTCCCACAAAGTCAATTCCCCAAACGTCGAAGACCTCACAAACAATGATAGGTCGTTGAGGCATCTCATTTTTCCAAGAAATTCTCCCAGAACATTGACACGCGTCACAGGTTTTAACATAAGCGTAGGCATCCTTAAAAATTGTCGGCCAATATAGCCCGCTTTGAAAAACCTTCAATGCGGTCCTTTGTCCCGAGAAATGGCCCCCGGCCTCTCTATCATGGCAAAAGGATAACACGATCAATCTCTCGCACTCGGTTATACATCTTCTCACAACGCCATCAGCACACAATCGAAACAAGTAGGGATCCTCCCAAACGAAGTATCTAGCCTCACTCACTAACTTCCTCCTCTGAATCTCATCTAACTCCGACTCGATAAATCCACTTTCCAGGTAATTCACTATCGGTGCAAACCACGGAGCTCCTCATTTCCTTTCTTCGTAAAATTCCTCGCTTTTCCGGTAACATGGTGTCTCACAACAAAAAGTCGCTCATCCGGAAACGAGTCATTTATTTCAACCCTTTCGATTCGTCACCTCAACTCGCTCAATCCGACTAAGGTGATCGGCTACCACATTCTAACAACCTTTACGGTTTTTAATTTCCACATCAAACTCTTGAAGGAGCAAAATCCATCTCAACAAACGCGGTTTCGCATCCTTCTTAGCGAACAAATATTGCAATGCGGAATGGTCCGTATGGACAATCACTTTAGACCCCACCAGATAGGATCTAAACTTGTCGAAAGCAAAAACTACCGCCAACAATTCTTTCTCAGTCGTAGTGTAGTTCTGTTGGGCCGGATTCAAGGTGTGACTGGCATAATAAATCGGTCGAAACAACTTATCCACCTTTTGTCCTAACACTGCTCCTACTGCCAAATCGCTAGCATCGCACATAACCTCAAACTCTTGCTCCCAATTTGGAGCTATCAAAATAGGAGCCTCAGTCAAAAGCCTCTTAATCTCCTCGAAAGCTTCCACACACTCATCATCAAAAGTCACATTTACTCCCTTCTTCAATCTAGAAGTAAGAGGTGTAGCCTTTTGGGCAAACTTAGGGATAAATCTACGATAAAACCCCGCATGTCCCAAGAAAGATCTTAACGTTTTCAAACTAGTAGGCATAGGCAACCTAGAAATAGCATCTACCTTAGCCCTATCAACCTCTATCCTCTCAGCTGAGACCTTATGACCTAAGACAATTCCCTCAGTCACCATAAAATGACACTTCTCCCAGTTCAAAATCAAATCGGTCTCCTCGCACCTAGCGAGCATCCTATCTATATTAGTCAAGCATGCATCAAAACTGTCCCCAAAAACTGTAAAATCATCCATAAACACCGCCATGCACTTATCTATCAAATCAGCAAAAATGGCAAGCATGCATCTCTGAAATGTCGCGGGTGCGTTACACAACCCGAAAGGCATTCTTCGAAATGCAAATGTGCCATAGGGACAAGTAAACGTGGTCTTTTCTTGGTCATCCATCAAGAAAACAATAAAATGCATGACCAGCAAGCTTATCTAACTCTTGATCAACAAACGGGAGTGGGAAATGATCCTTCCTAGTCTTTTCATTCAACATGCGAAAATCAATGCAGACTCGATGACCAGTAACAGGGCATACAGAAAAAGACTCACCTTGCTCATTTGTTAGCACCATAATGCCTTCCTTCTTAGGTACCACCTGTGAGGAACTCACCCACTCACTATCCGAGATGGGGTAGATGATTCCCAACGTCAACATCTTCACCACTTTCTTTCCTACCACTTCCAGTAAATGCGGGTTCGCCTCCTTTGCGGTTGACGCCGGTCTCGCCCCATCCTCGAGGATGATTTTGTGCTTACATATGTCGGCACTAATCCCTTGATATCCACCATTTTCCATCCAAAATCTCGTTTCCTCTTCTTCAAGACTTGAACTAGCTTTACTTCTCGCAAGGTCGTTAGTGAAGCGGATGTAATAACGGAAGTAAATCACTACCTTCAAGAAAAACATATTTGAGGTGTTGAGGAAGCGGCTTCAACTCCAAATCCGTCGGTGGTTCCTCAATGGATGGCTTTGGCATATCCTCTCCGCGAACCGAGATCCAGCTTAGTCCAAATTAGCTTCCATGAACTCACCCCGCCTCGAGATGCATGGCATAAACTCGCATCACCCGGGTGTCTGCCAATTACCTTGCATGATTTCATCAAACATTTCTCCAATGGTTCCTTGTGCCCCTGCAAATTCACATTCTCCAAAACACACGGGTGGATGACATCTATCGAAAAACAATCGTTCATCTCATCCTCGGGGTGTTTCATGGTTTTGTACACATTTATCTTGACACTATCTTGACCAACTCTTAAAATTATATCCCCCCTCTTAGCATCTATCAAGGTCACCCCAGTATTTAGGAAAGGCCGACCTAACAAAAGAGATGTTTTAGAATCAGTGTCCATATCAAGAACCACGAAATCAACCGGAAACACAAATTTATCAACTTGAACCAACACATCCTCGGCTACCCCCTAGCGGTGTCCTAACTGACCTATCCGCCATTTGCAAAGTCATGCCCGTTGGTTCTAATCTCCTTAGGCCCAACTTATCATAAACTGACTTTGGCATCAAACTAACCGATGCCCCCAAATCGCAAAGCACATTTTTGAAAAAGCATCTCTCTCCTATGGTTATCGGGATAGTAAAACTGCCCCTATCTTGAATTTTGGGAGGGACTCAAAAATGGCGGAACATTCATAACTCAACTGGACCATCTGTTGCATTTTCTCTTTACTTGAAAGCATATTCTTTAAAAACTTGAAATGCGATGGGATGTTAGCAATGATATCCAACATTGGCATGGTCACTTCAAATTTCCTCAACATTTCTAAAAATTTGGCTTGACTTTGGGTCAAGACCTCCTTTTTTGTTGTTTTGGGAGGAAATTGTAAAGTGGTCACATCAAAACCCGGGAGGAGGGGAATTTTACCTTTACTACCTTTAGGCTCGAGTGGTGGCGATGGCTCTTCTTCCTTCACATCAATGATTATCGATTCGACTTTGGCCTCGCCGCTTCTTCCCACTTTCGCTTGTATTCTTCCACTTCCTTCCAACCTCGAGATTCTCTCTTTTCAGCCCTTTCTCAACATCCTCATCAAAACCTTCTTGCTCACCCAACGGCCCTTTGTAATTACAAAATTTCTCTTTCTCGGAGTTTGGCATCATCTTCTCAAGTTCTCGACCTTGTTGACCCGCTCTTTACCACTCCGGTGACTACACTGACAAACATCTTTAGATTCCTTGGGGTTCCTCTCCGTGTTACTAGGTAGCCCCTGCACTCAAAGGCGGTTGAGATCTATTCTCGGTCAATCGCCCACCTGAATCTCCAAATTCCGTGATGGCCGCTCTCTGCTCAATCACAAGCTTATTCAACTGATCAAGACCTTCATCCGAAGACTTCCTTTGACTTCCCGGACTACCCCTTGTTGATTATAGGAGCTGTTTTGCTTATGGGCATTCGGGATGTTGATAAGTCTCTAATTTTGATTTCCGGCTTGTTGAGTATTTTGTTGGTTGTCGACTTGTTGCCCTTGCTCTCGACTCCCATGATCTCAATTCGATTATTGCCCCATTGGCCTTGCCGATTCTAACCCCAACTCAAGTTACTTGAATTTTGATTTTGGCTTTCATAACCTTGGTTGTTGAAGTTTTGATGTTGTCGACCCCAACTACCTTGATTATTCTCTCTCCAACCACCTTGGAAATTTCGAGGGTTCCTTGCTCTCTATTCGATTCCAAACTCGGTTGCCTTGGCCTTGATTATTTTGGTTCCACCCTCGGTTGCCTCGGTCCCAATTCCCTTGGCCACCTTGATTTCCTTGGTTCCAATTTTGGCCTTGCTGGTTGTTATTCCATGAATTCCCAAAATTCTTGGTTGTTGTTGCCCTGATTCCAATTCCCTTCAGAATTATTTCCAATGTAACTTACATCATTCGGTTGCATCTCTTCTTCCATGCCAAGTCCCATTGATGATTCAAAATCTTGATAGTATGGTGGAACTTGCAAGCTTGGATTATTACCCCACTGATTTTTTGGATTCACTGGCCCACCAAAACTCTGTTGTTGCCCAAACTGAAGGTTCTTCCTGGGACTTTGTTGACTACTACCACTCGAGATTCCCACCCCCAACTGCTGAGTGCGGCTACCAACTCTTCCACC
Source organism: Gentiana macrophylla (assembly GCA_026214975.1). Lineage (NCBI taxonomy): Eukaryota > Viridiplantae > Streptophyta > Magnoliopsida > Gentianales > Gentianaceae > Gentiana > Gentiana macrophylla. The sequence continues at coordinate 69,932,845 of CM047817.1, forward strand.
ACCGCGAATCAAGTTGTGGTTGAGACACACTTGCTATAGGTTGTTGAGGAATCGGCCGTGGGACCGGCCGTGGTGTCTGCCGAGGTAACTATTGAGGATAAGCCGACCTACTCGGATTCGAACAAAATCGAGCCGAATGATTACCTCCACATAACCGACAAACTGTAATGCATCTTCCATTTTCTTCACCTTGGTTTGCAAAGTGCCAACAACTCATTGTGTGTTGTCTCTTTGTCCAATCGTTTCTTCAAGTGCCTTGACAAGCTTTGTTGAGACTCATTCGGGTTGTTCGTCCTGAACTTGAAACCCATTCATCATCCCTTTCAATTGCATCATTAATATGTTGCATAGCCAACTCGGATCAATCCTTGTCAAACCCTTTCCACTTGCCGCATCCAAAAGATTTCTATCCGATTTATCCAAGGCTCGATAGATTTTTATGACTTTTTCAACCGTACTCAAATTGTGGGGAGGGCACTTTTTCATCAAAGCTCTGAACCTCTCAACTGTCTCTTTCATAGTCTCTCCTTTTCTCCCACTAAAGTTATGAATTTGATGCTTCAAATCTTCAATCTTCGCCGGAGGAAAACTTTTTCAGAAAAACATCGGCCACTCACTACAAAAAAACAGCAGTTTTGCGACGGAAGATTACCGTCGCAAACAAGGGTTATTCCGTCGCAAACCATAGTTTCATGACGGATTTTGCGACGATTTTTCTTTGTCGCATTTTTTAGTCGAAACCCCGATTTTATGACGGATAAACCGCCGCAAATTGTTTGCGACGGAGTTTGCGACGGATAATTACCGTATTTTATTTTATTTTTAATTATAATTTCCGCCGCAAAAAATGTATAGTCCGTCGCAGAATAACAAATAGCGACGGAAATATTCCGCCGCAAACATGTAAAATTTCGTCGCAAAAATGTATAATCCGTCGCAAAAAATGTATAATCCGTCGCAACTTATTTTTATTAAATAATTTATTTATTTTTAGATCTTTTCATATCCGTCGCAAAATGAGCCTTTTCCATCGCAGAATACCATATTGCACGGATATATTCCGTCGCAAAAATAAATTAAACAGAAAATTATGGTCGCTTTTAAAGAACCCTGCCAAACCACCGCCGCAAACAAAGCTTTATTTTCCCGGTAGCATTACAATTGCTACCGCTATCAACAACAACAATATAAACGGGAATACGATATCAAAGCGGATATGTCAAAAATACGCCAAAGGGAAATGTCAAAAATGAATAAAACGATATGTCAAAGGGATACGATAAGCCAAAATAAATAAAATGTATCAAAACAATGTCACCCGGTCGGACCCGTGTACTACCTAAACCCACGCCACCTCCTCCAGGTCCATGATCGTAATGGTCATCTCAGGTGGCCGCCTCGTACCCGGGTTGCATCCTTCCGGAGGGATGCCGCTTAACCGCCGGGTAATCCACGCTCCATCTCTGCGCTAGTCCGTCATCCCGACGCTGTCTCTCTCTAACTCCTCCAACCTCGCCTGGTTTCTCGTGATGAGTTCTGCTCTGCTCTCGCCATCTCCTGGGTGAGACGGGTGATTATGCCCGGAGAGTTTGTCTCGCCGGATGAGTGTCGAGCAAAGAGCAGCAGCGCTGTCGTAGTACATGGAGGCGGTGACCCAATGCCAAAAACTCTCCCTTCTTGTCGTAACACCACCCCAAGCCAGTAATAAAGACGCGACTGCGACGATGTGGGTGTCAGTCATTGCGCTCTCCGGGCTTTCGCTTTCTTCGAGGTGAAGACGCCCCGCAAAGTATGATATAAATTTGTTAGTAACAATAATTACATGATATATATATAATGTATATATAATATTTAGAATACATAACGTACCATGATTTTCTCAAACTTCCTCGAGACGAAGTTGCCCGACTTCTTCTTCTTCGAACTACTCACCGAGATCACCGATCGATAGGGCGCCCTCTATTGTCCTCCATGGCCCGAGCGAAATCGATAACGCCGCGCGTCGCCCATAGCATGTGTCCTGTGGATCTTCCTTCCTCACCGGATCCGTAAGCTCGGTTTAGCTTCTTTTTCGCAGATGTTTCTCGAACGCCTATTCGACATAAGATAAACAAGTTAGTACATACATATATATATATATATATATATATATATATATAACAAGTATTGTTAATTAAATATTGAATAATTGCTTACGGGACTCCCAATCCACTCCTCGAACTGACGGAGAATATCCGGGTCATCCAAAGCCGAGCACGGGGGTTTGTTTGAGCCCGATACATATAATCACGGACCTCGTTGATAGCATACCGCTCAAAAGCTTCCCTAACCAGGCGCTCGTGGCGTAACTCGAAGCTGAAATGACCCTGCAACATAGTTATATATATGTTATATGTATAGTTATAATTATAGTTATATTTATATATACTTATATTTATATGAACGACGTACTCTAAATGCGCTCCACCACCTATCCTCGCGCTTCCTCTGTCGGGCATTATGCCACGTGGTGGCAAAAGTGTTGAAGCCGCTGATTATGGCGTTCTTGGCCATTTTCTTGACATAGTTGTCGGTAAACTCGTCATATTGAAAACAATAAGTTGTTAATATATTTGGTTAATCAAAATATAAATAAAAATACAAACAAATTAAAGCAAGATATGTATTAACTTACCATCTCCCTCGATCCAAAGCGGCAATCCAAGGTCACCATTGACAATGACATCAAAATCCTCCTCGCTCATCTGGTGTATCTCATCATCCAAACTTTGTTATCTGGAGGAGGAAGACGCCCGGGGGAGGGGAACTACCCCTACCGTGTCTACCTCTACCTCTACCTACACCGACATCTATTTGATACGTAAAATGACGTTTATACTAATATAAATGCAATTATAATAAAAAGGCGTTTATACTAATTAATAATAAATTACAATGTTTAATACATTATTATTCACTATCATGACAAATAAAATATTTAATACATTATTATTCACTATCACTACTAGAATGGAAGAGTTCTTCCTCCTCTTCATCAAGATCTAGATCATCAACCGATTCTTCTTCCTCTCCATCTTCTTGTTGAATGAAATCCTCCATCTCATCATCATCCAAGTCATTATCCCCAACATCGGAGTCAACATCGACATCAAGATCTTGGTGGACAATGTTAAGAGGATCGATAATCGGAAACATCATTGATCACTTGTTCTGGAAAACGGTTTCTCGACGGGAGCATCGATAGTCGATCTTGCCTTTGTTTTGAAAACAACCGACCATTGATCTTTGTCTTTTTCAAACTTGGATATGGAGCATAGTAGACTTGCTCGACTTGATAAGCCGTAACAAATGGATCATGCGCCATATTTCCTACCACGATGAACTTCAACTATCTTATAATCTTTATGCACATTCATGCCCCGCTCGTAATTATCAAACCAATCACATTTGAACAATACGGCTTTGTAGACAATCGAATGTCCATAATACACCAACTCAATGATTTCATTTAAAGTGCCATAATAGTCGGCACCTTCCGTGGAATCGACACAAACTCCGTTGTTGATGAAGATTTACCAATATCCGTTGCCGGTTGAATGTCCAAAGTTGTAGCCATTAATCGAATAACGTTTCCAAGTTTTGACTTGACGAGAAGGACCACTTGCCAAAGCTTTTAGCAAATCATCATTCAACAATGATGCTTGTTGTCCAAACCATTTGGTAAATTCATGTACATGTTTATTCCAAATATCCGCATCGAGGTCAATTGAGGTGTTGAACACGAATAAATTGCTCGAACAATCTAAGAATGAATCATTTTGTCGCTTAATGTATATTTGTTCGTAAAAACTGTTAAGCATTGTATATATGTAGTAATGAGGTACTTACGGTTCATACGGTTTCATGATTTTCAGATTAGACAATACGCATTACTTGTGCACAAAGTCATATTCTTTATTATCCAAGAACCTCGTCTTGCACTTCCCAGTTGTTGTACCATTATGATCACGGAATAACTCGAGGTAAATCTGAAACGATTGTCGATGCCGAAGTCTCACCAACAAAGAAGATTCTTTGCTTTTGTTTCAATATGATCATCGTAATACATAGTAACGAAGTTTGAAATCTCTTCCAACAAATACGCATTGCATATTGATCCTCTACTAAAGCTTTGTTACCAATCTTTTGTTTTAAGTGATTCAAAACCTTTCGAATGGATACATCCATCGATATTGCACGGACCACCAACTCGACCTCATACGGCAAGTGTACGGTAAATGCTCCATCGAGTTAAAAACGCTTGAGGCAAAATCTTCTCTAACTTGCAAATAATCTCAAGAATGTTATTCTCTAAACGAATCACGCTCTTCTATTTTTAGGGTAGCAAAGACACAAGTCTCGGAAAGAATTGACTTATCTCGGTCAATGCATTCCATTCATTTTTCGGAATCAATTCTCGGCGGCAAGCGGCAACAAACGTTCCATAAAAACGTGACAATAATGGCTTTTCAAACCACGTAGAATGTATTCATCATGATCTACGCACCTACTCAGGTCCAAGCATAACCGTCTGTGGAATTTCAACTTGGTGACCCATTCACACAACACTTTTCTTTCTCGCTTGTCAAGAACAAGTGTACAATCGCGCGCCGCAAAGCTCTTTCAAATCTTTAGTGATTTTGGACCACAAGCGCCTTGCCTTTAATGTCCATAACCGTGTCAATCAGTTTTTCAAAGAAGTTTTTCTCAATATGCATCACATCCAGGCAATGTCGAAGCAGCAATGTTTTCCAATACGGAAGATCCCAAAAAATGCTTCTTTTCCACCAACCATTCTTGGAGTTTTTAAGCCGTTTCAAGTCTGAATCTGAGCCATCAATGATGCTTGGTAGGTGTTGTACAAATTCCCATACCTCCTCACCACTCAATCTATGGGGTGGAGTCGCGTGTTCATACTGTTTGGACTTCAAAAAACCTTTATCAGTGCGAAAAATATGGTCTTCAGGGAGAAACTGCCGATGACAATCAAACCAAGTGCATTTACCACTATGTTTGAGCCAGAACGACTTGTTTCCATCACCACAATAGGGACAAGCTTTCACACCAGCCGTAGTCCACCCGGATAACATGCCATACGCAGAAATTCATTGATAGTCCACATTAGTGCAAATTTCATATGAAAATTCTGTTTTGTGGATACATCGTAAGTAAACAACCCTGTTTCCCACAAATGCTTCAACTCCTTAATCAATGGTTGCAAATAAACATCGAGGTTTCCTTTCGATTTTTATTGGTACAAGCAATCGATAAGAATATAACTGTCTTTTTCATGCACAACCAGGCGGAAGATTGTATGGTGTAACCATGATCGCCAAAGAAGAGTAGTTCTTCCCAAAATTACCAAAAGGTGCAAAACCGTCTCGTGCAAAGTCCTAACCGCACATTTCTAGGCTCCTTAGCAAACTGTGGTGCATTTGGTCAAAATGCTTCCAAGCTTCAGCCACACTGGGTGGGCCATTATACCGCTTGTCCTGGGGTTTTCGCGTGCCACCTCATTTCCTTGCCTATATGTTTCGTGGCGCACAACCTTTGCGCCTAGATCCAATCGGGACATAAGTCGTCACTTTGTTAGGCACACGCTGACCTCTTGCGTTCGTTGCTGGTTTATATCGATCAAGGTCACACTTCCGACACTTGTCCAGATTCGCGCCCTCCTCCCAAAATAACATACACCCGCGGGACACACGTGTATTTTCTCATGGGGTAGCTCTAATGCCTTTAACAACTTTTTGGTTTGATAGAAGTTCGAGGTCATTAAGTTATTCTTCGGAAGAATATCTCCTATCAAACCGTAACCCCGCCAACGCATTTGTGAGAGAGGTTGTGATCACATTTCAAAGTGAGCAACCTAGAAGCCGGCTGCGACGGGAGACACTACTTCCATCACATACAGTTCTCTCGCGTTTTTGCAAAGATTTCAAAAAACGATGCAACTTCAGTGGTTTGGTGTCTCATTGTTCTCCTCTTGTTAAGAAATTCTTCTCTTACGTGATCAATCCTATCACGTAATGCGTCATTAACCATGTCACGATAAGGGTTCACATTCCGTTCTTGCTGAACGTTGATCGGAATGGGAAACTCTTCACCATGACACACCCAATCATAGTAGTTTGCGCAAAACCCATATTTAGTTAAATGTAATCTCACGTCATGTTCGATTGAAAATTTAGTGTTCTTACACTTACTACATGGACACTTCATCATTCCATTATTTGCCGTAAACGAATCTAATCGCTTGGCAAGTTTTATGAATTCCTCCACTCCATTCACAAATACCGGGTTAAATTTCTTGTTAGCATCCAATCTCTCGTACATCCAACTCCGTTCTATTCTCTTCATTTTCAATCCTACACATCATATCATACAAAATATGAGACTAACAATAGTCTTTGAAGGTTGTCTCAACACTTTTGCAAACTCAGGTTTTACTCAACTTACTATGAAACTAACAACACTATAACCTAAATTTTCGATTCATGGTCAAAGGTTCGACGTCAAAATAATTCGGAGGCTTTGCCGGATAACAAAGTACCCCCAAGACCATTTCCCAAACGGGTAGAACAGCACCCTTTTCAACAAACCAATTCAACCACATACTTATCATCATTTCAATCCAATTTCAAGAAACCAATTCAACCAACATCCGGTTTCTAAACTAAGCATTTTCAACCAACATCCGGCTTTGCACATACTTAAGCATTCAACAAATGACGTTTACCTCTACCTCTACCTGACATCTATTTGACATGTAAAATGACGTTTATACTAATCTAAATGCAATTATAATAAAAAGGCATTTATACTAATTAATAATATGTGCAAGGAAAGTGAGATTTTCTCAGTAGATCTCAGAATTCACGGGTTTGCAATAGATCCCCTAACTATTGAGATTTGCAGTAGCACCTCTAACTACACTGACCTCAAGCAATTTCTTTGTTTGCTAACCGAGTAATTACAACACCTTCTTCAGAAACTGTAAAAAAAATGCAGCAAAGTAAGTGGACCTGCCAAAAAAATAAGTTAGGTAAGTATAGCCGCACACCGAGTATCATATGTCAATCAAACAAAGGTGGCAGGAATCTAAAGGTGAAACTAAGCTAAGATAAAGTAGATGCACTTGAGATTCCAAAGTGAAACTAAGCTAAGATGAAGTGATACCAAAATGATGATCATAAATCCCGTAGTCTTACGATTGACTACATTGTTGTTCCACCTCAAAGCATGTAAGCCTCTAGACATTATTAACTTAAAACAACAAGTAAAATACATCAATCATTCGTAAACAAGATTCAAACGGATAGCACCTCCTCTAAAACACAATTGCACCAAATTGCGTTTTCTTTATATGGTTGGAAAGCTCCAGAATGCAAGCTACAAAACGATATTTCAGATCTCATTTTCATCCATCACACATCACACACCATGTCAAACAAAAGCGCATCGATATTGAAAATCTATTTTACAGATTTTGATGATGTGGTTTTGTGTCGAACTTTGAGTACCCTATACTACTTGGAATGAGCTGAATTTTTGATGTGTTATATATTGCATATAGGGGTACATTTTTCATTGAGAAACCATTCTGGTTTGAGGCCTTTATAATAGTTAAAAGTTGGTCACAAACTGCTTATTCAAAACTGTCCGGTGGGAGCTAATTAGGTCGTGTGTGGTGTTTTTGAATGTCGGGTTGAAGCCCAAACGAAAGTGAAACATAAGCAAGACCTGTTTCCCGAGGGTAAGAGATGTTCAGATAATGAGCCTCAATAACAACACAATATTTGACAAGAGCAAAGAACCAACAAACGAAAAATCACACACACAACAAAAACGAATAATTCAATCTTTAAATCACCCAATAATCCAACCTTAGAACCTGCCGAATTCCACAACAAGAAAATTTAGCATCGCTTAATTGATGCAATCAAAGGGACGCTGCTTCATTATTTCGTGAAGTGTACGACTAAATACTGATAAATGCAAAAAAAAATTTTTAATCTAAATAACTTAAACATGACATACCCGGTTGTTGTGCTATTGAGCTGGGGCGCCGGTTGAAGCTGGTGGAGGTGCGGCCGGTTGTTGGGGCTGTTTAATTTAAAGCTGAGGAGGAGAGGAGGAGAGGGGAGGAGCTAGCAGCGGAGGAGGAGGAGGTGCGGCCGGCTGTTTAATTTAAGCAGGTGGAGGTGCGGTTGAAGCAGGTGGAGCTGGGGCTGTTTAATTTAAGAGCTGAGGAGAGGAGGAGGAGAGGAGGATCAGAGGAGAGGAGGAGAGGGGAGAAGCTAGCAGCGGCGGCCGGAAACAGGTTCAGCAGGGGGGGGGGCGGCGGGAGAGAAGAGGGGAGAGAAGAAGAGAAATGAGGAAGAAAAGGGGATTATGCGACTGATATCCGCCGTTTTGCGACGGAATTTTATGTCCGTCGCAAACTAACCTAATTCCGTCGCAAATATGTAAATTCAGAATAATAAAATAATTAATAAAAATGTATTAAATACTCCGTCAGTAAAATAATAAAAATGCCGTCATAAAAGCGGCATTTTGCGACGGAATTTAATTTCGTCGCAAATTTTATCTAAATTCAGAATAATAAAATAATTTTATAAAATTTTATTGAATATTCCGTCGCAAAATAATAAAAATTCCGTCGCAAAATTGCCCGCCAAGTAGAAAAATCGGTCCCGCCAAGTGTCCCGTCGCAAACATTAAAACATCCGTCGCAAACGTAAATTTGCGACGGGAATAAGGTCCGTCGCAAAAACTCCGTCGCAAAACTGCTGTTTTTTTGTAGTGACTTCCGCCCAAGTAGATAGGGAGCCATTTGGTAGGGTATTAAACCATGTTTTTGCAACCCCTCTCAAAGCAAACTGAAACATCATCAACTTGAGTGCCTCCTCGGTCACTCCATTATACTTCAATGTCGAGATTATTTGTAGGTAATTGTCCAAAAACTCATTAGGATCCTCATTCTTTTGCCCATAGAAAACCGTATTCTCACTGATAAGATTTATAACATTTTGCTTTGGTTCCATGTTGTTAGCATGGATAGCGGGAATTCTGATTGGATTGTGGCCAGTCCCTTGGTATGGAGTAACCACATAATCTCTCGCTGAAACAAACCCTTGATTGGCAGGTGGGTCATTCTGTTGCTGTTGATTCGGGTTATTCTGATTAGCTTGAAGAAGCTGAATCTGTGCCGCTAATTGTTGAACCAACTGAAGTAACTGCTGATTGTCCTGACCCAATGCTTGTTGTTGAAGTTGTACATCCCCTTCCAAAGCGGGATCGAACAAATTCCTCCCATCTGTCCTTGCAACCAAAGGAGGGCCCACAAGATTTCTTTCACGTGGAGGAGGGGTGTTTAGATGGCCCAATCCTCCAACTTGAGATGTACCATCACCATTCAACCTATCTCTTCCGCTGGTCGTCATACCTTCTCCCTCTGAAGAAGAATCCGAAGCTTCTTGTCCGTCCACGGTGTCTGAAACCGAGGCAGACGATCTTCTCCTCAATTGGCTTGCGTGCCTATCAATCTCCGGGTAAAAAGGCTCTAGAGGAGTCCCAGAACTCCGGGTCATACACTGCAAGTCAAATCAAACAACAAGAAAACAATAAAAGAAAACGACCTAAGCCTAAGCTTTCGGTCAAATTTGTGATATCAAAGCATTGCCAATCCCCGGCAACGGCGCCAACTTGATAAGCGGTTTTTCTAGGTCCGCTCGATCAAGTAAAAACTCGAAACCTTAGCAAAATCTACTTTCTAACCGGAAGTGGACCGGGTCGATTGTAGGATAGTGCTTGAGGAGTCCGAGGTCGAACCCACAGAGATTGGTTTTTGAGTACCACAGTTGACTTAGCACTCAGTTCAGATCAAACAGATAGATATGAAGTTATACTATTGCATAAAAGAAAGATTACACTACTCGAAATTTTAAAAAATTAAAAGAAGTATGGCCGAACTACGATCCAACGGATTACTTTACCCTTAAACGGATTACCCCGGGAGTGTGCCTTACCTTACTTCACCGTCTAACGATAACTCATAGGAGTCGAGTCCTAATTCTAGTGTTATTCACACCCTACGCGAAGCTCGTCAATCCTCCCTTTAGAAGACCGACTCACCTAACGTGATTAAGCTCTAGACTCGCTCGAACAACCGATACAAACCCCGTATTAGAACTGGACTTGATGACGAGGGCGTCAATCTAGTACACGGGTAGGTGTCAAACTACCTTTCAAGTCCAAAATCTCTACGGTCCCGAAACCCCGTTCCCACACGTCGCCGTAACATACATTTATAAGCTTAGTGTGTGCAATGGTGAACTAGGTGATCAATCTAGCTCAAAAACGATTCAAACAAGTTTTGAGATACGGATTATCAATTAGAACGTTTATTTACGCAATACACTACCTCCCGGTTCATCAATCTAACGGTGTTTCACCCGCCTTCACATAGTTCAACCATACGAAACATCTAGCTACTCATAATCGAATCTAAGCAATAAAAACGGAAGAAAAACATCACAACAACAATAAAATAACAAAAGAACATACTTACTTTACTCAACTTGAAGGAGGTGCCAAATGTGCTTACAAAAGATCGAATTTTTGTCAAGTGAAAAGTTACAGATCGAAGCTAAAAGTTAGTAGATCAAAGAGAGGATTGAATGAGGATTCTAATGATATAAAATACTTAGTCTAACTCTAAAAGACGAAAATATCGCCCAAAATCTCCAAAAAGCTAAAAAGGGAAACTTGCTATCTACTTTTTCAACTCTGTCTGCGTCTGTGTGTGAAATGAGCAGCTTTATATAGAAAGTCTTCTGTCCGTACGGATAACCGCCATGTCCGGCCGGACTGTTCTTGATTTTCCAGGTGTCCGGACGGATGCATAGATGTCCGTCTAGATGAAATGCTCTTGTCCGTCCGGATGCTGGTTCTGTCCGTCCGGATGCTGGCTCTGTCCGTCCGGATGAATTCTTCATCAAAGTTTTCCCAATTTCCAGAGAGTTAGCCGTCCGGACGAGAGGTTTTTGTCCGTCTGGACAGCCATGTGACGCAAAATCTTCACTTTTTTCACCTTCAACCTCCGTGTTTCGCCTCGGGCACTTCTAAACTCCATAATTCTCGCCTTTCGGGCCCTCGAGACACCCTAGTCATGCATCCATATGAAAACAACAAGCAAACGCATAACCCCGCAAACTACGGGTGCTCGGGAAAAACGAGTATAAAATGCTAAAATAAGGTCGAGTTTACGGAAAACCGACAGTCACTCGCCGTGCAATAAAACCTCATTTAATACTCAAAATAGGGTCTAAACTCACCCGAAACATGCTAGAAATGTGATAATCGTGGGCTGAACTGTACATAAATGTACTGTAAAGTTGGTTCCTATCAGCGAGTGTCGTAATCCAACCTCAGATCCTCCATCCTCTTTGTCTGAACTTCCAGCTGTTCCTCAAGTCCCCGAATCTTCTCATATTTTGACTTTAGATCGGAAGTCCTTTTTCCCGCTCGGCAGACAAACGTGCAAGTCGGCAGAGAATCTCCTGACCCACGTCTGATCCTTGTGCACACACAACTTACGGTAAAAACAATCTAATAAAGAAAAATATCAAAGGTACAAAGAAATGAAACTTACGTATCTCATCACCTCAAAGCCTGCCTTGAGCAGCATAGTATCGGACATCCGAGAAATCTCTTGCGCCGGAGTACTCGAAAAAGACGAAGTGCTGGGATCGACCTCGGCCTTCCCATTCTCTCGGCAAGTCTCAGATGTTTTCTCGTCCCCCACTTTGTTTCCCGGACCCAATTTTTGTTCGGTGTTAATCCTCTTTTTAGGCCTTTCCTCGGCCTCAACCTCTTCCGACCTAGGGTGAGAAGACCTTTGCATAAGGGACGTCTCCAACTCTTCCTCCTCATCTTTCTCGTCTAGAGCATCTGAAGAAGAAATCTCGATAACAGGAGCACCGGAGACTTCTCCGGCGGAATGAGGCCCTATCAAGGCATCATCATCTAGCTCGGATAGCATACGAGCTGTGTGGATGGGAAGAGATGCGGGGTTATAGCCAGCCTGCTTCCGAGCCACGGCTATTCTCTCATTTTGGCACTTTACCCCTTTGTTACGGATGAGGGCTTGAAGGCCGGCCGGGATCCTTACTGCAAGAAGAAAAAGTCCATTACTAATGCTAACTCAAAAATCTAAAAGAACAAGGAAGTAGCGGCACTCACAAACATCCTGGCTGTCACTGCTTAGGGGAACATGGGGATCGGGACCGGCCTCGGCCAAACAAGCTGCATTGATCAGCTCGGAAGGAAGCTCACATAGCCTCAGGATGATTCCCACATTCTGAGATCGTCCACCGAAGTAGAGTTTGGAATTGTCGGACACTCGTCTCTTTGCAAAGATCTCGTCTTCCAACGCCCCAGCCTGCATTTCCTCCCCGCTCTCGATGAAAAAAAGCGCCCTCGCCACGCGTTATGCTTAGGGCCTTCGAGCATCATTTCCCTTACTCCCGACCGACGAGAGAAGTGATACCATCCTTTCAGTCCTGGACTCTACGTGATGCGGTGAAAAACCCGAAAGAGGCCTACCGAGAAGCATACTCCAGCCATTTAGCGCAAGATGGCAAACCCTATCACGGTCCTAACACCTGGAGGAGCCACTTGAGCGGCACCTATCTTGTAATACAGCAACAAAGACAAAAATTCTGGGCACAAAGGAAATCTCAAGCCAGCCTTTAACTGGGACTCGTAAATACAAAAATACCCGTCGGAGGACGTACAGTGTACGGATGTAGGTCAACATGGAGCAGGGGAGCAAATTCCTCTAGATTTACCTCATGTTCACGGCAGATGTATTCCATACTGTTCTGAGTGAGAACTGAGACTACTCCGTGACTACCCATAATATCTTCAGTGGCCCGTTGAATTTTGAGCCTTAAAAGAGGGTTGAATATGCTTGATGAAGGACCGGAAGAGGGAGCGCTGGAACTCGGCTGTGGAGGAACTAGGGGATTTCTTCAAAAACTACAGGCCTTGTCCAAGACTCCTTTCTAATAGCTTCGGTCCTAGGAGAAAGCGGTTCATCTTCAAATGAATGGGGCGAAAGTGATCTCCTCATTAACCATAGAGCTAAAATGAATAAGAAGGGAGAAGTGTTGCGATAGAAAGCTACAATAGAATAGCAATCTCAAGGAAAATTTGGAGAAATGATGCTTGATAGGATAGGTTAATGCCTTTCGAGTTTATCTTGGAAACCATTCCAATTTAAACATGCAGGAAGTAACGCCTCAAATTCCGGGATGGTCATAACTGTGTTGTAACGGTCCCTGGTCATCATTCAAAAATCTACGAGTTCGATGACCGAGCCGAGCAGCAATCTAAGCAGATCCGAGACGACCTCACTAGGCTCGGCTGGATCTAGGGGGCGTATGACGAAGGTCGGATCATCACCTCGCCATGTGTCATCTCCATAATAGTCCAGTTATTAATGAAGATAGAGAAAATTCTCCCTTAAGGGCCAGAACCCCCGGTATCCGAGCTGCCCAAGCTCGTCCACTCTCTACCGACCTTTCCGGGTCGGCCAAATGCTTGAGGTCAGTTTACTCATGCCCGACCCTTCAGGTCGGTCTAAGTCCTTCTAAGACATAACATCTTACGCATGCATTAAATCAGATTAAAACAGAAAGAATCCTAAATCATAAAGACTGTGATTCTGATATTTAAATATGACAATAATTATCTCCTAAAATCAAGGGTATTGAATCATCATTATCTTTTCCTTAAAGAACACGAAAATAAGAGTCCACCTTGGACACGCCACGCGTAATTGCTAGGGCACAAGCCCCTCTATATAAACAATCCCTAAGGAACTATGAAGACTTGATTCCAATGGATATGTTGGATACGTAGACAGCTTGAGGAATAACACCTCAAGTGCAGTCTAAATCACCACCAAAACACCCTCTCTTTTTATCTTTTTTTATTGTTCTTTGTTTCTTGAAGCTTGTGCAGGTTGTCGTCAAGAGGGTAGAGCTCTAGATTTGTTCAGACGATTTCCAACATTGTCAAAGATCATCTCTTAATATGGTGGGTTATACAATATAGAATTCCCAATGTGGGACAACTTTAACAAGGTGTGTTGGATATTATAATTTCAATAATATTATTTTAATCAGCCGACACGTGTCAGACGTGTATCGTAATCATGTTGGTTGCGTGTCGCGGTCGCATACATTTACACCCGATTGAAGTGTCGGTTCTTCCTTTGTCGGACGTGTATCGTAAACATGTTGGTCGCGTGTCGTGTCACACACGACACCCAGATTGAAGTGTCAGTTCTTCCTGACCCATATCACTAATCTTATATCCTTACCCTTCATTTGTACTATTTTGTTTATATTTTACATTGAAAATTGTTAGATGTCAGAGCTGTAACACACAGCTCTCGGATACTAAATTTTTATTCGAAAAATAAATGTTAGGCACATGACATTAAAGATAACATTAAAATTCACGTAAGTATGACATTATATAAAAATAACAAAGAAGGTGTGGGAGAAAAAAAATGTTGAGAATCGGCGAAACACAGCCTCAGTGTTGCCATAAAGACAACTCAACTACTACATCAATACTAGAATCATATATAATGGATGAACTACAAAATGAACGAAAACCAATCATGTTTGTAACCACCGGAACTAGCTGGGTACACATGCTTTATTTAACGGAAACCACTACTAAAAGTAAAGTAGCTAAACAAAAAAAAAAATTCCAAACTTCATCATAAGTTCGCTTACCAAGCTCATCATGATCACCGTTCTGAACATGCATATCTTCTTATGCCACAAGAAAACAGTCGGGCTGAGAAAGGCTAAACCCTTTTCTATTATATGGGCGAGCTAAGTAGGTAAGTAGTCTCTTTCTATTATCTTGTCATGCTTATAAAGACTCAACCTCTTTTCTTTTATGGCCGAGCTGAACAAAACTCAAACTCTTTCTATCATATTGGTAAGCCTAGGAAGTAGGGTCCATAAAGTCGGTAGAAGCAACAAGAGTTTTAAGAAGCGGATAACGGATAAAGTCAGGCTGAGAGATAGGTTTAAGAGAATTAATTTTGGTTTGAGTAACCATGGTATGAGTGGAAGAAGGTTGGTCAGGAGACAAAACTAGAGAGGCTGAGGCCGATGTGGACGTAGAAGAAGTGGGTGGCGAGGGCTCGGGATGAAGAGCCACAGAGGCTGGTGCCGGGTTGGAAGGGGCCAGCATAGGAGGTGGATTTTGTGGAGCTGTTGGTAGGAAGACAGGTAGCGGTACAGTGAGATTATCAAGCATGGGTTTCGAGGGAGAAGTCTTATAGGGGAGGACGGATTCATCAAGCAATATAGATACGGATAGAGGCAAGGTCAAGACATTTATAACCATGGTGAGAAGGACTATATCCGAGAAAGATGCAAGTTTTGGATCGATAATCAGTCATGTGATGGTTGTAGGAACGGAGTTAGGACCAACACACACACCCAAAGACTCTAAGGAATGTATAGTCAGGAATCCGATGGTGGACCATTTCGTAGGGAGACTTATCATGAAGAACTTTGGTGGGAAGCTGGTTGATAATGTAAGTGGAAGTTATATAGGCGTCCTCCCAATAGGGAAGCGGAAGATTAGATTGGGCAAGAAGGAGAGGCCAACATCAACAATTTGGCGGTAGTGGTGGTGGCGCTACCAATGGCACCAACTTGTTCGTGTAAAAGGGGATAGGAAAGGCGATGCCGGATGCCAAGAGAGGTAAGAAGAGTGGAAACGCGACTACTCACCACCCCAATCAGTTTGGATGGATTTTAGTTTGGTATTAAACTGACGTTCAATCATAGCAAGATAGCGAGGAAAGATAATTTCAACATCAGATTCATTCTTCAAAGGATGAAGTCATATGTATTTGGTGAAGTCGTCTAGAAAACTACATAATAACGGGAACCAAAAATTGAGGTCTAAGAACAGGGGCCCCAGACATTGGAGTAAAATAGGTCCAATGGGTCAGTAGAGGTAAACTCAAATGTGTATAAAGGAAGACGGTGACTTTTTTCTAACTGACACAGGGCACAAACAGAAGGTGTTTCCTGAGTAGGAGTAAAGGTGGGAAGGCTTTTTAAAGCGTGACGGAGTACGAAATAAGAATAGTGACCGAGACGTTGATGCCACATGATGGAGGAGGTGATGGAGGAGACTAGAGCCGCAGTAGGAGTAGGGGAGGGTAAAGCCGGGTGGAGAAGTGATATAGGCCATCTTTTACATATCTCCTAAGGCGGGTGAGACCGGAGTAATGTTTTACAAGATAGAAGGACACATGAAATTCAAAGTACATGGAATTATCCAAAGCAAATTTATGTACTAATAAGAGGTTTCTAGTGATGGAAGGCGTAACAAGAATATTAGATAAATAAAATGACCGGGAATGGGAATATACAAAAGAAGAGCAATAATGAGTAATAGGTAAACATGTACCATCGCCTACATGCACATTGTCGAGCATGCCATAGGGTGTAGATGATAGGGTGAGATTGCGATTGTCATGAGTGAGATAATGAGTGCCACCAATATCCGCAATCCAATCAGATCCGGGATGAGTGGAGTGAGAAGCGACATATGCCTGTGGCGGTTTCCGAAGGGACGGTGGCTAAGAATGGTCGTAGCGGTAGGGGCAGGATAGAGCAACATGGCCTACTTGAGAGCAAATTTGGCAAGACAAGTTCATAGCACCACGATTTTGTTTGAAGTAGAAAGGGTAGGGAGGACCGAATCCTTGGCTGCATCCCCGTTCTCGAAATAGATGAAAGCCGTGCACCATGTCGGAGAAGCAATATGCGTAAATATATTTTTTTATCTTTTTTCTTGGTCTGATATTTTTTTGTTTTGTTTTTTTACATGAGAGGAATTCGTTGATTAAACCAAACTTCAACACATCTTGTTACCCCTACAACGCTACTAATCTCAACAATCCCTTTGAACTTTTGATGTTGCAGTTTCACCTGTCAAGAAACAACAACTTTCGGCTTTCCTATTTTTCAATCCGTGGAATTCTCACAAAAGAAGAGAGCAAAATCAAGAAAGCCTATGACTTTTCATTCTTGAAAAAGCGGGTTCCTGTTGGTAATTCTAGGATGGGGTTCCGTTAAGAGGAACGACAACTGTGGTGGCAGTACAACGCCGGAGAAGGTGACCGGAAAAGTAAAACGGGAAGGAGATAGCTATTTGTTTTTTTGTTGAAGAAACATGTTAGGATTTAGGGAAGAATTGGCATAACGAGAGAGAAAATTGACATGCTTTGATACCATATCATGATTTAGAATAATCGTGTTTCATTGATTGAATATGATCGGAATGCTATATATATATATATATGATGAAGGTCCGACCAACACCTCGCCATGTGTCATCCCCATATTTACACAACAATGAATGCAGACTGAGAAGACAAAAATCCTAAGGCTCAAGAGCCCCACCTTAAGGTCTAAACATCGGATCTGAATCCCTGACAGAAGGTTGGCTTAGCTAGCCTCCCCAGCATCTGCAGGTCGTCCAGAGCGCAGAGGAGCTCGGTAGGCTCAGATCAAACCTTGTAGGTCAGCTTGGGTATACCTTAGGCAAGATTCCCCACATGCACAACATAATAGATATACATGGATAGAATCCTCAACCATAAATGATCTAATATAATATTTAAAACTGCCGTGATTATTTCCTACAATCAAAGGGATCACACCGTAACTATTTACTTTCTTAGGGAAGACGAAAATAGAGTCCACAATACACACGATGCATGCAAGATTAGGGTATAATGCCTCTTATATAAACAATCCCTATGGAACTATGAGAGACTTGATTCCTGATTCATACACAAGATACGTAGGCAACTTGAGATACAACATCTCAGGCCCAGTTTAAACATCACAAAAACCACCCCCCGTTACATCATTTCTTGTTCTTAGACATTGAATAGGTTGTCACTAGGATAAAACAACCTAGATTTTATACCCGACGATTTCAAGCATTGTCAATTGGCAATAGAAGGAGGGCCTCTTACCGACAATTATGTTCAAGGTTTCACAACACCATGGTGACGACACGACAGCAGGTAGAGAACAATCATAACGCTAATGATAGAGGCACTTCGGCCTCCAACGCCAATAATAAAAACCAAGAGCAAGAAGAAAGCGCTCTCAATTCTACCCACCAAGCACTGGTGGATTAGTTGGTGGCTATGGATACTACTACCAGACATGCCATCCTCGAGGCAGCCACAATAGAGGAAGATGTAGAAGAGGATCTTGAAAAAGAAGACCTGTTGAAAGAAAATCTATAGGAAAATAATGATCAGGAGGAGGATCAAGAAGATGATAAATTGCAGGAGAAAACGCCTCCTCCTCCTCCAAATCCTAGGCGAGGAAAGAAGGATGATAAGGCATCCTCCTTGAATTGTGGGAAGCAACTACTAAATCCCGAGCAATGGATCTTTGCCAGGCAGTTTGGATGCCATATTAGGAAAAGATCTCACTGAGATATCACCCTTGTATCACCTTTTACAGAGCAGGTGGAGAACTATCCCCGACATACAAAGTTCAAAGTACCCAATCTAGAGCCGTATGACGGAACCAAGGATCTTCAGGATCAGTTTTTTCAGTACTTGACTCACATGATTAATCTAGATTGTGCCCCGGACGAGACGAAGTGCAATGACTTTCCAGCGCTATTAACAGGCCGAGCTCGAGAATGGTTCAAGAAGATCCCAGAAAGGACAATCTCTAACTTTGAGATTCTATGAAAGATGTTTCTCAACACATTTATCACGGCCAAAACATTCCAGAGAAACACACCGCTCACTCTCAAGCAAAAGAAAGATGAGACGGTCTTTGCAATTTTGAAGCGGTTTAATAAAGTGCACAAGTAAAGGATGCCGATGAACGATTATGAGCGCCTCCTTCTTAGCAGGCGGAAGGAAGGAAGACTATATGCTAAGTTAAACAAAAAAACTCCCATGTCAATGGAAGAATGTATGGAGGTTGTGTATAAGCTTTGCAAGTGGGAGAGAAGCGAACCGGCGAGAAAAAGAGAGTCGGAGAAAGGAGAACATAAGTAGAAGAAGGTAGATGAGCGATCGAGAAGAAGAGGAGGTCGTGCTGGGACCGAGGAACCACCCCAACCACGGATCGGTCAGAAAGAAACAAGCCTTGCAAGCGAGAGGGACTTCATCCCATTGAGCAGGCCACGCGGCGAGTTCTCGCAATCATGGAGAGGAAAGGATTGGCCCGAACTCCACCACCGATGCAAACTCCTCTAAAAATGAGGGACCACAACAAGTTCTATGCCTACCACAAAGATGTTGGGCATGAGTCAGAGAGTCGTAGGGATCTGCAGAGACATTTTGACGCATCAATCATTAAAGGGAAGTTTGATGAGGTCATATATCGATCTCAGCTTGCCGAGCCGCGAGATCGTAGGGATTTCAATCGTAGAGGATACTGATAATGCTCTAAATGGTACCATTAATTATACCTATATTCACCCCAAATTCTACTCAAAGGAGGATAGATAGGCTCGTTATTGCTTGGAATATGTGTTAAATGCTATGTGAGTGTTTCCAGGATCATGATTCTGCATTCATGCTATTTTCTGGATGTTTTGGTACTGTTTGTCTCGTTTTGCATGTTTTATAGGATGTACCGAAGCTGGAGCATTGGAGAATGGATACGGACCAAAAGGAATGCATTGGGCTGAGTAATTGAAGTCCAAGAGGAATCCCGCTAAAGAAAAAGAAGAATATAAGGCCCGGTAACCCGAGGGTTAGGCCCGGTAAACCGGTGACTTATTCAACACGAAATTCATTCTGCCACATTGTCTAGGTCGGTTAGGTTTTAGAGAGTCATAAGTCGGTCATTGTATCTATATAAGGTCGCATTAACCGAATAGTACACACATCTTGAATAGAAATATATATCTTATCAAATACATTGTACAATTATTATGAAATAAAGTTTTCTTGAGCTTTGGAGAGTTGTTTTTGGTTTCCTCCCTTCTTCCATCATTTCTAGCTTGACTAGATCAAGCTAGATCTCCATTGTTGAAGGTATGAAGCTTTGAGAATTCCTTTTTGTCTTCAATATGGTAGATCTGTTCGTATTTATGTGTTTTAGTTAATCTGGATGTTTAACAACCCCATAATTTACTTATTTTAATCGTACTGAGCAATGTAGATCTAGAAATTAGGAAAAGCCGTCCCCGATAAACCGGCGGTCTATACCGGTTTACCGAGGCATATTTTAGAAAACCTAAACTAGGATTCATTACAGCTACGTGGATCGGCAGGAATAATTAAAACGAGTAATAGGTCTGGCCAATCTAGTATTCGTAATTCATAAATTAACATGAAGGACCGCAAGTGAAGTGTTAATTAGGACATAGTCTTGATGGACCCTAGGAACGTGCTGGTCAATGTCGACAGCTGTCTAGGAGGGTTAGCGGTATGAGGTAACACTCAATATCGGTAGTTCTAGTTCTTTATGTGTATGGGCTATTACGGACCAATTACGGAGGGTAGCTTGCATATAGGTTGTCTACTACCATTGTCGGAGTAGATAGGAGTAGGAATTGCACCCGTAGCTGATAAATATAATAATAATCATTAAAAGCTCGCGATTAATCTAAGGAAATTATGTGGGGAAGTAAACCTAACGAGTAACTAATCCAAGTTAGTAGATCGGTGAGGAGAGGGAGAGGTATACCATGTTGGTTTTCTTTTATGTTATTGTTGGTCAATGACCGCCTTTATTTTGCTTCTTAATTTGGTTAGAATCGTTTATACTTATGTGTTGCATTGTCTCTGTGATATCGACCTTGACTCACATTTACTATACTACGATGTACCTAGTATTCTTGCTAGTAATATCAATGTTAGTGACTTACACCCGATCAAGAATTTTGGCAATGTTGTCGGGGACAATGGCCAATTTCTAAATATAAACATTTTAATTCTAATTAAGAAGTCATGTTTTTATATTTTATTTTGAGTCTTGAGTCGTTCTGTATCAATCCTGCACATGTTAAACTGCCAGAATTAGAAAAATTCAGGGCCGGTATCCCGAAGGTACTCTTCGAGTTACCGAGGGCTGAAAAATCAATTTCGAGCAGTTCTGTTATTACGTGTTTTTCCTGTTGATTTTAGTTTGTAGGTCCGCAACAATTGGGATCACACCCAGCTGAAGCAGAAGTTGCTAACTTTTTCTTTGTTTTATTTTGTCAATTTGCAGGTTGATCATAACACTTCAGAGATTCGATCCATTCAGTGTTGACAAAGCAAACAAGCCAAACAATATGCTTAGAACAATCTTGAACATCACATCAATTTGCATGTATCCTGGATATGAAGCATGAGAGCATTATGAAGCGGTAAAGCAACGGTTTGAAAAAGAGGAGAAAGCAATCAAGAAAGAGCCTGAAGACGACCTGAAGGAGTACAACACGTATCGTCCGGCTGAGTTTCCTTGCGAATTAATTGATATATCATCTTCAGATTACGACTTTGACGATCCTGAAGAGGATCCTGACACGATGTTTTCTGAGCTTGAGGATTACCCAGACTCAGACACCGTGGTGAAGTTAGGAGACCTTGGCACGTTCAAACTCCCAGTTTCT
>CM047817.1:69957088-70119510 GCA_026214975.1 Gentiana macrophylla
TCACCTTTTTTTTTTTTTGTGAAGGAGCTTGGCCGGGGATCTTCCTCTATGTCATCATCCATGAAGTCTATATTGTACATGTGAATGTTAATACAACGAATACAAGAAAGTTCACACTAGAAAAAAATGAAAGTTACATACCTTCTCACAATCATAATCGGCGGTAGCCGAATAGGATGCTCGTGAGGTGGTCAGAGCCGTCTGCAGATCCCGCACATGCCATGTATGATCAAGTATTTGTACAAGTAACATATATATGTTGATATAGTATGATTAAAACACTAATAATATGTATCTGCGTTAATGCTAGATTGATTTTTTATATTAAGTCACAACACATATATGAACTCACGTAAGCACGTCAGATTTATAGTATCATTCATTGTCAGTTGCACTGGTGGGTGGCATCGAGTCATATATGTCATCATCTACACTATTATTATCATCGTCACAATCCGTTGCTGCATACTCGTGACTGATGATATCATCTAATTCCTCAATATCATCATTTTCACCAACATCTACATCATTTGCACTCATGCTTGCCGGTTCCATTGGTGGCAGTTCAACGAACAATTGGAAATTTTCATGTACGGTTTCGTCAATTACCAAATCTTCAACAACCGCATCAGTATTTGCAGGGTCTAAGATATGACGATGTTGAAAATGCTCAACAACTTTCCAGTCACATCCATTATACAAATCATCTACATAGAGCACTTGTTCTGCTTGTGAGGCAAGAATGGATGGCTCGTCGTCATACCATGTGTTTTTAGTGCAGATGCTTGTTCTGTTTTTATATACACGGACACCCTTCTTTTTTCTACTAGTATCGAACCATTTACATTTGAAAAGTACAACCATGTTACCATTTGGATAGTTTACTACGTAGATGTTTTCTAACACTCCATACCATGTAATACCTTCAGTCCCCTTGACAAGAACTCCCAATTGTTTTGAGTTGTTCGAGTGAGATCCCGTTTGTGTGCCGTGAATTTGACACCGTTCATCACACAACTCGTAAGTTTTGACCGTTGTTAAAGACCCGGTTGCTAGTGCTAACAATTGGTCATTTAAGTCGATGGGCTATGTTTACTGATTTCAAGCATCTCGCATAATGTACCATGTATAAGTTAAAAATAATTATACAACTCATGCATACAATGACATCTTCACAATATTGCACGATGTGTTATGTGGTACCTTTAAATAAAACCATCCGGGAAATTCATGACGGTGCATTTTCTCCAGGTTGTGTATCGAGCAATAAGTTGTGGTGAGCACGATGTTCATCTTTGGTCCATGTTTATAAGGCTAGTTATTTGGAATATAGTAATAAAAAGCAAAAGTATTAAGAATGTATTTTTAACTTACTCGTGGTATTTATCGATCTCCGGGCAGTTTTGCAATACATACCACTGAACCTTCAGTCTCTCATCAGTTTTGAATGTCAAGTTTGTCATCGAAAAAATTGATCGGAAAGGAGTCTTGAATACGGATATACTATTCTTGCTTGGATCTTCGTTCTCAACCCAGTTCCTGTCAGGTCTATTGAACTTTGTCTCATTTCCCGAAAAATACAACGAGCAGAATATAAGGGTTTCATTTGCCACATATGCCTCTGCGATAGAACCTTCCGGCTTGGCCCAATTTCTAATGTACTTCTTTAGCTTACCTAGAAATCGTTCAACGGGATACATCCATCTCAAATGAACAGGTCCACCTCTAATCGCTTCTTCAGGAAGGTGCATTATAACATGTATCAAAATGTCAAAGAAAGCTGGTGGGAATATTGTTTCCAGTTTACACAGGATTTCCAAAACCTTCTCTTTTGCATTTTCTAAATCACTAACCCTCAACGTGCGCGTGCAAATCAATCTGAAAAAATCACTTAAATCAGCGATTGTATCAGAAATGTCTTTTCTCAAGAATGGTCGTAGCCCGATTCGTAGAAGCCTTTGTAGTATGACATGACAATCATGAGATTTTAACCCACTAAGTTTGTCTTTACCAGTCACATTCTTGGGCAAGTTTCCTGCGAAACCATCGGGGAAACGAACGCCTTTTAAGAACTCATAGAATTTTGTCCGATCTACTTGGCTCAACGTGAATGCCGCACGCGGTTTCACGTCTTTATCGCCTCGTTTAATCAGATGTATTTCTTTTCTCATGCCCATTTTTTCTAGATCACGGCGTGCCTTGTTAGTGTCCTGGTTCTTACCATCAATACTACAAACCGTACCCAATAAACTATCGCACACCTTCTTGTCAATATGCATAACGTCTAGATTGTGTTGGAGTTTCTTCATGTTCGAATAAGGCAACCTCCTTAATATGCTGTCTCTCGACCAATTTAAACAGTTGTCAGGATGTTTTTTGAAGTTATTCTTGTTCAGACCGTATTGTGGGTGTTTCCCGGGCATGCATTCAGGTAGGTTACTAATTTGTTGGAGTATTTCCTCTGTGGTTTTCTGAGGTGGAGGCATTAATGTTTCGATTTGACCTTCAAACCCTTTATTCTTTCGCATCGGGTGATTCGCCCGAAGCCACCTACGATGTCCTACATATCCAATCTTATGTGTCAATTGTACAGAAGGGTGTGTCGTCGTTGCAAGTGGGACTTGCTTTATAACCCTGACCAGTCCAACCTGAGAGGTAACTACGAGTGGGAAAGTCATTCACGGTCATCAAAAGTGCAACTCTCATTTTGAAGGTAGAATTTGTAGCTGCATCACGCACAACCATCCCTTCGAGACCACAATTCTTGCAACGCATCAACCAATGGCCTCAAAAAACATCAAAGTCCTTGCATGGGGATTACGGTCCAGGATAAGTAGGGACATGTGTTTATACTGATTCGTTATTTGCACCCAAAGGCGCTGGATTCAACACTTGCGTTACAACAGCCACATCTTTGTATGGTTTACGAGAGTTATCAAGCGGGTTAAAGCCATCTCAGAGCCGGACTCAGACGGACATTTCTAGGTTCAAGAGCGAAGTCGTGGTATTGGTCGTCGAACTCTTTCCATTCTTTGCCATTGGTTGGATGCCTCATCACATCCTCATCCGTAGAACGCCCCGTCTTATGCCATGTCATATCGAAATGTGTGTGACGGGATGCATACAAACGTCTCAAACGAGGCTTTAACGGAAAATACCGTAGCACTTTGTGAGCTATCTTTTTCCTTTTGACTCCTTATAACAATTTGGTTTTGCAAACTGGACAAGATTGTAAGTCAAACATTCTCCTTATAGTAAATAGCACAATCGTAAAGGCATACATCGATCTTTTCATACCGCAGACCCAATTTGTCCAAAGAAAATTTTTGCCTTGTAGAATGAATCAGGTAAATTTGACCCTTCCGTAAAACTTCTTTCAATTTCGCTAGAACGCATGAAGCTTTCATTTGGCCACTTATACAACACTTTTATGTGCATCAAATCCGCTAAGAACTTCAAAGCTGATGAGTTTTTGCAACCGGGATACACGTCTTCTTGCAACTTGGCTAGAAGTTCATCTATATTATCATCGTCCTCGCATGCGTAGCGGTTCTTCCGATGCCCTACCCAAAAATCATTTATAACCGAGCCATCTCGTCCCCGATTCAACCACAACTTGAGTTGTTCGTGCACGTTTACGGATCGGCGGTTTCCCGTGATAATACCATGTTGTATACCCAACTGCCCATCCCTTATCAAAGCAGTGTGCATACACATCCGGCAACGTGTGCAAACTCATATTACAACACCTCTTGCATGGGCAACGAATCTTACCTTCTTCATTAAGAAAGTTCTTTGCGTATTGTAAAAATTCTTTCAACCCATTTCGAAAAGCAGGTGCCAGTCTGTTACCATATAACCATGACTTGTCCATTTCCATCTCAAATGTGACGTCCAACAACTTAACCAATCAAAAGGACAATATATTAACCAATAGAGGGTAAGGAACATACTCAACTATTTTATTATATACAGACGTAAAACATGAAACACAAAAGGACAAAATTCGGTATATATAAACGTAAATTGTGTTAATTAAAATAATTAAAGGTAAGTGTAAATTACACATGCATATAGTCTTAAGAACCTATGTATCTCCAAAGTACCAGAACTTTATTAACAAATTTGCCTTTTATTTTTTTTGAAGAAATGTAATGTACTGTGCCAGGAGACCAACTTCTACCGCATGAATGAGTTGGCATGGTGTTAACCCTTAAAAATGGGAAATTAAAGCTCAATAACAGTGTAAAATCATTAAAAATGGGAAAGCTCATAACAGTGTAAAATCAATGTACAAACTTACAGCTACCATTCAGAAGTTTGGAAGACACTGTCATGTAATTAAAATAAAACATTGTCATGTAATTAAAATAAAATAACAGTGTAAAATCAATGTTTTTTAGGTTGATACGATCTGAGTCTCGTGGAAGATGTAGTATACAATTTTCTAGTAAATGTATCATCAACGTTTTCCATCTTATTAACAACTAAAGGGGCTGCTGCAATTGCAAATCTACACTTACTTACTCTAACCCTAAAAATACAACTACTTCATTCCCTTTTAGATATGTAGACCTTTTTCTATCTTAACAACTAAAGTAAAGGGGCTGCAATGCAAATGTACACACTCCTACGGTAAAATGCAACAACTTCATTCCGTTTTTAGATATGTACACAGTCACGGTAAATTATAGATTTGTATCATTTTACCCCCTGTTTCTTACTAACACGCAAATGATTCAAACCCTCTAAACCGCCATATAAAGGCTTTCAGTCCAAGAGTCAATTGTTTCATATCCAACCCTTTTTCTCACGTGGCGTGGCGTTGGGATTCTAGATATCGTCAGTCATTCCACACATGGGATGGGAAGTAATCATATGATGACACGGTCTGAACCATCATTCTTGAAATGAATGGATCATATTGTGTACATGATCACTCCCTACAACTAGGCTCCTTTTAAGCTAATACTAGTTCAATTCCTACGACAAAACATCTAAAAGATCAAATGCTATTACTAACAAATAACAGCAGTAAAATATACTATTTGATTATTATATCATCCAACTTATCCCAAATTTTGTAATAAAGATTTCAATCTAAGTAGAGATTCTATAAAATGAAGAAAATCGGTATGCTGTATGAGTTTGTAAAATGAAAAATATCTAAAAGAAACTGATGAGGCAAGTGTCCAAGTACATGCACATTGTGTAGCTATACCATATGAAATTCACCCTTTACAAATAAGAACTTGTTCTGTAACCCCATTGACGACTTACTGAACAAGATTCACTTCAAGAACCGGTCCTACAAAACACATGTTTCACACAAATTGAAAGGGCAGGTTTAGCCTTAATTTGTTTACGAGTGCAGCTGGCATTTGTGTTCGCATTGAGTTATGACAGCTAATCTGTTTAATCAGTAAAAACAAAATTCAGGTAGAAAAACAACTCACAACTGTACAGAGCAATTCATTCTGCAGAAGAGCCGTCTCTATTCTCTAATAAAAGATATCTAATCAAAATGTCACGGAAGATACGGATATTCAAGACTTTCCATTCTTCAATTTCATCTATTCCCTAGTTGCCAATAAGCAGCTATAATCTTAACATATATCGATCTTTGCTATATCAATCAAGTAAAAATGACAAAGAATCTACTGAGCAAAAACAAAATGGTTGAATGCCCAGGTGCAATAGATGAAATGGTTACAGAAAATGTTGATTGCCGGCCGAGGCGATCTTTGCTAAAACATTGCTACTGACCTTCGATTGATGGCGGCCGAACCACTTTATATTGATGATCGCTTTCGATTCTGCTGCTGCCTTCGATTCAATGAGGAGGAGAGGATCTCGAGAAGGTGAGAAAGTAGCAGGATGAAATGAAGGAGGAGGGGGAGGCTGTCCGATTTATTTAGGTTTAATGTTTATTGGGGGGCGGATGCTTATTTGGGACGACAAATGTCGTCCCATTAAACCGTAATAACATAATAAAATAAATAAATTTTAAATTATATCAAAACATTAATTTGAATAAAAATTATGTTTTTTTAAATCTACC
Source organism: Gentiana macrophylla (assembly GCA_026214975.1). Taxonomy (NCBI): domain Eukaryota; kingdom Viridiplantae; phylum Streptophyta; class Magnoliopsida; order Gentianales; family Gentianaceae; genus Gentiana; species Gentiana macrophylla. Next base: position 69,963,150 of record CM047817.1, read on the forward strand.
ACTCAATAACGAGCCTCGGGTTTGAAATGTGGAACTAAATAACATACTCAATAATGAACCTCGAGTTTGAATCACTACTCAATTATGAACCTCGAGTTTAAAATCTACTACTCAATAACGAACATCGTGTTTGAAATCTTGAACGAACTTAAGAACCTCGGGTTTGAAGTCATCAATCGACTAATTAACGAGCCTAGGTTGAAATCACTACTCAATAATGAACCTCGAGTTTGAATCACTACTCAATTATGAACCTCGAGTTTGAAATCTACTACTCAATAACGAACATCGTGTTTGAAGTCTTGAGCGAATCGACGAACCTCGGGTTTGAAGTCATCAATCGACTAATTAACGAGCCTAGGTTGAAATCACTACTCAATAATGAACCTCGAATTTGAATCACTACTCAATTATGAACCTCGAGTTTGAAATCTACAACTCAATAACGAACATCGTGTTTGAAGTCTTGAACGAACTGACGAACCTCGGGTTTGAAGTCATCAATCGACTAATTAACGAGCCTAGGTTGAAATCACTACTCAATAATGAACCTCGAGTTTGAATAACTACTCAATTATGAACCTCGAGTTTTAAATATACCACTCAATAACGAGCCTCGGGTTTGAAATGTTGAACTAAATAACATACCGCGGATTTGAAGTCATCAATCGACTAATTAACGAGCCCAGGTTCAAATCGCTACTCAATAATGAACCTCAGGTTTGAAATCACTACTCAATAATGAACCTCGAGTTTGATTCACTACTCAACTATGTACCTCAGGTTTGAAATCTACTACTCAATAACGAACCTCGTGTTTGAAATCTTGAAATAACTAACCAACCTCGGGTTAGAAGTCATCAATCGACTAATTAAAGAGCCTACGTTGAAATCACTACTCAATAATGAACCTCGAGTTTGATTCACTAATCAATAATGAACCTCGGGTTTGAAATAAACGACTCAATAACGAACCTCGTGTTTGAAGTCTTGAACGAACTGACGAACCTAGGGTTTGAAGGCATCAATCGACTGATTAACGAGCCTACGTTGAAATCACTACTCAATAATGAACCTCGAGTTTGATTAACTACTCAATAATGAACCTCAAGATTGAAATCCACTACTCAATAACGAACCTCTTGTTTGAAATCATGAAATAACTAACCAACCTCGGGTTTGGAGTCATCAATTGATTAATTAACGAGCCTACGTTGAAATCACTACTCAATAATGAACCTCGAGTTTGATTCACTATTCAATAATGAACCTCGGGTTTTAAATATACTACTCTATACTTGAACCCTCGTAATGCGAAATCTTGAAATAACTAACAAACCTCGGGTTTGAAGTCATCAATCAACTAATTAACACACCCAGGTTGAAATTAATACTCAATAATGAACCTCGAGAATGAATCACTACTCGTTTCATTAAGTTATATAATCAAACAATAATTTTGTTCCAAAAATTTATTTAAATAAAAAAGCGTATGTTATTAGAAATGGACTAATTATCATTTTTAAAAAAAAAAATATAATTCATTCATTTAATGAAAAAATTATAAATCAAAACTTACATTACAATAAATATTAATTGGTACAAAATTGGGGAGAAAATTGAAAATCTTTAAAGGATAGCCCACGTGGATTTTTCATAGTTTATAAAATAAATTGTGCCTAGTTAAAGGGACGACAATAGTCGTCCCAAAAAAATACAATTCATTCATTTGATAAAAAAATATTAATCAAAACTTGTATAACAATAAATATTTTAGAGCTGGAAATTATTGTAAATCTTTAAAGGGACGACATAAGTCGTCCCAAAAAAGAGACAGTCAACGTGACTTTTATAAATTTTATAAAATAATTTATTACTATTTAAAGGGACGACTAATGTCGTCCCAAAAGATGAGAGTGTCCACGTGGCTTCCAGGCTGCACAGTATCCGTCCCAAAAAATACATATGTCGTCCCAAAAGAGAGATTAAATTTCCCGCGAAATAAATATGCCAAAAGTCAAATTTCCCTCCGTTCAACATGTCGTCCCAAAAATGATTATGTCGTCCCAAAAAGTATCCGCCAATTTTTCCCACCAAAAACTCCCAAAAATTAACTTTTCCCGAATTTATCTTTTGGGACGACATGTCGCCGCAAAAAAGTTGTTTTTTGGGACGACAATATGTCGTCCCAAAAAACGCCTTTTCTAGTAGTGGTACCTGAGGACCTTAGTGCCCCAGTTCTTTTAGGACGACCTTTCTTAGCGACGAGTAAGGTGGTTATGGATTTTGATAAGGGGGAGATTACTCTTAGGATGAATAATGACGCTGTATCTTTTAAGATCCTAGAACCCCTGGAAAACTGACCGTAGAGTTGTAAGATGACGTATGCTTCAGGGAAGGTGGAGATCTTGGAAATCGAAGGGCATACACATAGAGAGGTTTTCATAGAAACCAATGAGCAAGAGTTTATGAGATTAATGCTGAGAGAGAAATAAGATAAGGACCATGACAAGATGCTCACGGAAGCCAGTCCTTCTGTGTTGCGTAGTGAACGAGTGGAGCTAAAAATGGAAAATATGGAGTCCTTGGGTTTAAGGTATAAATCTCGACGCAGTGGCAGACCTAGCACACAAGCTAAAAGGGAGAGGCTTGCTAGGAAGAGGGCTCAAAAAGGTTCTTTAAAAGTGCAAACCTCTGGAGCAAAAGTTTGGCAAGTTAAGGCTCCAACCCTTGATTGATCGGAGATCTGAAAGAAGTCGAGCTGGCAACTATAAACTCAGATCCATCTCTTTAAACCCTTAGGTAGTTAGGATTGAATAAAAGTAGCCAGATGAAGGGATGAGCTTTTTTTCATCCGACCCAAAACTTAGTCTTGAAACCGAATGGTTGTGGAAAGGTTTTTTTTACTTCGTTGCGGATTCTAGCGAAGTAGGTTAGGTTTGGGTCAGAAATGACAATTGAAGAATAAAAGGGTAGTCAATTTGAGGTCAGAAATGAGCAGAAAGGTTGAGTAAGACGTGCAGCAAAGGCAGATCAAGAATCTGGGTAAAAGATACCCCCGGTATCTCGAGGGTAACCTCCGGCTTACTGAGGCTTGATTTTTAGATTTCTGAACGTCAGTTTATAAAGTTGAATTTTTAAAGACACGTGGAGGACACACGTTGCACCAGATACAGTCAGTCAGCAGAAACCGACCCATTTTCCCCTCTTTTCAAAATTTTCATCCTTTCCCACACCCCACCATAACTCCACCTCAATCCCATCAATCACCTCCTCAAATCCCTCACCTTAATAACTTCTCTACCCATTATCCCACTAAACCATCCCCATTCATTCCATTCGTCCTCTTTAAACCACCCCTTCATCACCAATACCAACATTCTTTTCATTTTCATCTCTTTCATTCACCAAACCTCTACCATTTCTTCCTTCTTCATATATTTGGCCACCATCACCACCATATCACCACCAAACAACCACCATAACCAAACCAATTTCCTTCCATTTTCAAAATCCTAAACACCAACTCCTTCAACCCTGTTTCTGTTCTGTAGTACTATTGCTACGGTGATGTGCTTCAATCCTTCTTCTTCTATCATCAGAGGCACAGTCCTTCAAGAAAATCAGAAAACTTTAGGCCGGTAAACCGAACCCTACCTCCGGTTTACCATGGGTTCTTTTTTAGAAACAGCTTTTATATCAGGTTCTATACTCATTTAGGATGGGTCCTAAGCGTCAACGGTCAGCTGTTCATCCTAGTGGCTACCAGATTGTATATGAAGATGCTAACCCATTGATCGATTGTGTTGCGCAGTTCCATTCATTTACTATCTACGAGTCGTTCCAAGGCCATTGGAACACAAGACCAGTGGCTCGAGAATGAGGGGTAGATTTGGACGATTGCGGTTTGATATTGCCGGAGGCCCTACAAGCACAACATTTATTGGACATGGCTGAGGCACCGGCAAGGTTCAACGCCACGGTGGTAAGGGAATTCTATGCATACGTTTCGCATAACCCCGGAGCCACTTTTGCTATGGTTCACGGTGTTAAGGTTGATTTCTCTATCTAACGGATCAATGCTCATTTTAGGGTTAGAAATCCGCCGGTGGGCCCGGATGAGTACACATCCTCAAGCAACATTGCCGATTTCGAGAGGATGGATATGGTTGCTGATTTCTTAGGGGTGCAATGGAAGCGTAATCCTGCTAGAGCCCCCACTATCTTCCTAGAGAACGATTTATCTTGGGACCGGAGGATGGTCAATAGATTCGTCAGTGCACGCCTTCTTCCGACGAAGCACACGGTCTCTGTCACCACTTCCAGGGCAGAGTTAATGTTTTACCTAGATACGGGTGCCGCAATCAACATCGGTCTGTTGATGCATAGCCGTATTCATGACCTTGCCGCCACTTCTGAGCGAGAGCTGCTACCTTACGGGCCGATGATTGATATGTTTGCTCTAGAGGCCGAGGTGAAGATGCTTCTCATTGATGATTGGGAAGATCCTGAGGCACAGCTCAGTTCGTAGTCAGTTTCACGAGTTTAGAGACGGGTTAGAGCAGAGAGAGTGCGTACTCCGGGGCTTGGAGCACCGAGAAACTCGAGAGCCTTGCTCGAGGAGCACTCTGAGAGATTGCGAGTCAGTATCACAAGATGGATAGGATTATTGACTTTCTAGGAGTTCCGCTTTGCTACCCCGCCACCTAGGCGCCCTCGTCATAGAGCATCCTCCACCGCATTTGCCACCTGGTGTTCTGCACCACCTCCCGGTTTTGAGCCTAAAGACGATTGAGAGGGTGATTCTGATGAGGACTAGCTTTTATTTCTTTTTATTGTTATTTCCAATTTCTTGTTTTTCTTTTTGGTTTTTCCTTTTTCTTTTCCTACTTAGTTGATGTAGTAGAATAATATTTCTATAATAATTTTGTCGGCTTAATTTGTTTTGGAGTATATTTTATTCTCTTTTACTGCCGCATTTTTATTATCCAGTTTCTTGTCACCGTTATTCTTTTTGGTTTTCTTGAGTTACTTAGAGCAGATTCTTCATGGACTACTTACATGAGCCCGCTGATTTATCCGACGATCCGTTTCTTCTTTGGTTCCGCCCTTAACCGAAGCTAAGTTCTTTTTCATTCTTTATTTCTCATCTTACACATTGGGGACAATGTTTTGATTACGTGGGGGGTAGAGGAACGTCACTTAGATTTTTAGCATTATATTCCATGAATTGCGTGACTGTCTTGATTCTCTTTGATGCACGATTCACCACTTAGACTTTGATTCCTTTCGACACAGAATTTCAAAAAATTGTGATATCTTTGATCTTTTCGAGTTAATTAACTTCATCTCTGTTTTACTTTGCGCGAGTAAGAGAAAGTGTCCACTTCTGAAGTAGTGGCGTATTAAGTGCATATTCTGTTATGAGCCACCATTTTAAGCACGTATAACTCACTTCCCTTGGTGTGTAGTCGATAGCATATTGCTTTAACTAGAGTTTACCCTGGCTTTATTACGAATCATGATTCACTTACGCTTAGAAAGGCAATGGAATTTTGGATTCAGTAGTTTATCATGAGTGGGGCCGTGAGGATAGATAAATCAATGAGAGTTCACCCGCCAAAAAAGTGAAGTGCACTGAAATATATACATCTATATTCTCTTTGGCAATATCTTAGTCAATGGAGCGTAAGATGCACGACTTTCGATAGACTGATAAACGTGAGCCTAAGAGTAATATATGCTCGGTTCTCGATCCACCTTGCCATCTCAATTAATTAACAAATACATGTTCGAGATTGGTTAGTTCGACTACGGGTTGACGTAATGTGAAATTGCCTGCATTCTTAAGTGGTTGTGAAAGTTATTGCACACACACATATTGGCTCACGATGTGAATAGTGTTTAATATGTTACTAATGGATATGAGTGGCAAGATCTTGATCTTGACTTTGTGAGGCATAGTTGTTTTTAATTAACTTTTTTGTTGATCAGAGTATTATTTTCTTTTCACCTTTTTGCTTGGGACGATCAAAAGCAAAGTGAGGGGGTAGTTGATCACTGACGATACCGAATATCACACCTCCATGTGGCATCACGAGATAGTCCTCCTGGACAAGTGTAAGTGATAGCCCGAGGGTCGAATTACGAGATGAGACATCGACAACCGACATGATCAGAGAACCGAGACGATGGGCCCATCTCGATACCGCAAGACGGAAAGCTCGGGATGCGGACAAAGTCCACTCTAAACATGCAGGCCTCACGGTTGGTCCCCGATAATCGAATAAGCGTCAAGGTATTCATGTCGATGCCAGGCTCGAGGCTAAGGCCATCTAGTAGACTCCAGTTACGACGATCGACTATCGGAAAGTGTAGGACGATCGATCCGCACTAGCTAGCGATGTAGGACAATGAGTCCCAGTGCTCGATTACGCAGTCGGCAATATCGACATCGTGAGCAGAGTCCGCACCAGCTGTCCAGGCCCATTAACAGTGATAACTTGGGCAAGGGTTAAGGCCCATTAAAGGGTAAATCAGACAATAACATAAGCCGACTTAACCTTAGGGTTAGGGCAAGTGTTGTCATTATAAATACCCCATTCCAGGAACTACGTGTGGCTTGATTCCTGGAGCATAACAGGATACGTAGGCAACCTGAGAGAGACTCTCAGGCTCAGTCTAAAATCACCCCCAAAATCATCCTTGATTCAATCATCCCTAGATTAAACGACCCGGATTTATTCATAGACGAAACCCAGCATCGTCATTGGCGCTAGAAGGAGGGCCTTCTATCGGTGATGGATCAAGGAGTGATGGTGGTCAAGTTAATGGCAGAAACATGCCAGAAACGTAGTCAGATCGGAGCTTATTACCGGAGTTTCAACCGTTGGAACAAGAATTCCACCGGTCAGATTGAAGAAGAAAGAGGGGTGAACAAACCCTCCAAATTTCGTGCCGATCGGAGTCCGTTTAGATACCCGATCGTTGCCGGAAAGATGCTGCTGTATCACCAAAAACGCAGCGAGATCGGCAGCTAGTTTATGGAGTTTCAACCGTTGGAACAAGAATTCCACTGGTCAGAATGAAGAAGAAGGGGAGTAAAAGAAGCCCTCAAAATTTTAGGACGATCAGAGTTCGTTTAATCGCCCGATCGTCGCAAAGAAGTTGCTGCTGTATCAAAAGCGCAGCAGAACCCTAATCTGCAGATTTGGTCGGTGGCACATTACGCGACAATTCAACCGTTGGAATGAAAATCCCTCCAGTCATATTAAATAATACAGAGAGAAGAACAATCTGTACAAATTTCATGCCTATCGGAGTAGGTTTCGATTCCAGATCATCGCCTAAAAGTTGCAGTTACTTACAAAAAAACAGATAAACCCTAATCTGCAGGTTCCAAGTCGGCTGAATATTCCCGACAATTGAACCGTCGGAACAAGATTTCCACCGGTCAGATTCGTGAATTATCAGGACCGAACAAGCACTCAAAATTCTAGGCCGATCGGAGTTCTTTTGATTTCTCGATCGTGGCAAAGAAGTTACTGCAGGCACCAAAAACGCAGCAGGATTCTGGACAGCAGCTTCCAATTCGGCGGCTTATTCCCGGAGATTGAGCCGTCGAAAGAATAATTCCACCGGTCACATCGAAGCAAAGTGAGGGAATAACGATCCCTCCAAATTTCGTGCCGATCGGAGTCCGTTTCGAGGTCTGATTGCCACCGAAAAAGCACTGTTGTGTAACCCGAGGAAGTGGCGAATTATCTACCGTATCTAGCTACCCACGATGTGAGTTCTCGAGCTCCAAGGATCGAGCCGAGCTCTTTAGCTCTCCAAGTTCTTACAATAGTTATTTGAAATTATTAAATACTTTGTAAGCCTTTATTATATATATGCAATGATTTTTATTACAATTACATTGCACCACAAAGACTCGATATATCGAGCACCAGCATTCGAGCTCTACGGACTCGTCTTGCCCTAAGTCCGAGATCGACTCGGCATCATATTTGGAACTCTCCTAGCCGAACGTGGCGGGACGAGCCATCTTATTTTGGAACTCACCCTACCAAACTGGCGGGTCGAGCTATATTATTTTGGAATTCACCCTACCGAACTGGCGGGTCGAGCTATATTATTTTAGAACTCACCGTACCGAACTGGCGGCTCGAGCTATCTTATTTTTGAACTCACCCTACCGAACTGGAGGGTCGAGCTATATTATTTTGGAACTCACCCTACCGAACTGGCGGGTTGAGCTATCTTATTTGGAACTCACCCTACTGAACTGGAGGGTCGAGCTATATTATTTTGGAACTCACCCTACCGAACTGGAGGGTCGAGCTATATTATTTTGGAACTCACCCTACCGAACTGGCGGGTCGAGCTATCTTATTTTTGAACTCAACCTACAAAACAGAGCGGGTCGAGCGGAGACCGAGCTCGACTCGGCATCACATTTGGAGCTCGACTTGAGCGAATCTTTTATAAAACCGCAGGTCGGCTCAGCCTCATATTTGCAGGTCAACTTGAGCGCATCTTTAATAAGACCGAGCTCAGCTCGGCATCATGTTATATAAGACCGAGCTCGGCTCGGCATCATATTTGGAGCTCTATCGAGCAAATCTTTAATAAGACCGAGCTTGGCTCGGCATCATATTATATAAGACCGAGCTCGGCTCGGCATCATATTCGGAGTTCGAAGGCAATCTTATGTAAGTCCGCTTGCCACCTAAGCATGGTACCAACAAACTATGCCAAATAAATTATGTCTTACTTATAAGTCCATGTGATTGAAAGATAAAAGAGGCAAAAGTCAACCACAACAACGAATCCTCGATATGATGGAGTTAAAATAATATAGTGAATAAAGCCAAGTCAATGGCGGTGCTTATATCACTCCCAACCGACCAATAAGCCACAATGCGAGGCGGTTGGAAGATCCCACGATGGATACCTTATTCGACCGGTTCATAAGCACCACGAAGTGTGACAAATCGAATAAGGAGTTATTTAATTCGACCGATTCATAAGCCTGACGAGGCACGACCCTCGAATCGAGCTCCGACCCAATAGGCAAGTCAAGCCATGAGGCAAGACAACGCTAGGTCGACTCATATTCAAGTGTACCATGAGTCATGCACTCATACTACACTTGGAGGGGCATAGGGAATTAAATCAAAGGACTACACCCTATAAAGCAACGACGCAAGGGAATTAAGTCCAAGGACTACACCCTAGGCAAATATTCATCAAACACAAATGGCATTGATTTTTTGCTCGTAGTAGGCCGGATGTCGAAGTAGGGTGGAAGATCGAACGGGAGTCTTTTGACACCCAGTCACCCAGAGATTATTGTACCAGACACATGTTTCTTCGACCCAACACCCACTAGTTGCTGAATTTTGCATATCCCGAGGGTCCACACCATAAAGGATCTACTCAACGGTCTACGAGGATCCACTGGTCGGACCCTCAATATCGCCAAAAGCAAAGTTAGCCTAATGGGCAACAAATGCAAAGACATAGAGGCGGTTCGCGGAGGTCGGGCCAAAGGTCCAAGCTAAAAGCCGAACGAGCCCAAGAGGCGAATGAGGCTAAAGCAAAGGACGGTTCGCATGGTCGGGCCAAATGTCGATCGAAGCCGAATGAGCCTAAGAGGCGAAAAAGGCCTGGACAAAGGGCGGTTCGCATAGTCGGGCCACCTGTCCCAGTCGAAAGCCGAATGAGCCTAGTAGGCGAAAAAGGCCTGGACAAAGGACGGTTCGCATAGTTGGGCCACCTGCCCCAGTCGATAGCCGAACAAGCCTAAGTGGCAAAGAAGGCCAAGACCAGGGACGATTCAGATAGTCGGATTAAAGCGCTCACCTAAGACCAAATAAGCCTAGGAGGCAAAAGGTTAAGGCAAGCAAGTCGATCACAGTCGATCTCAAGTGCAATAAGAACTAGAGGTTCATAATACACTTGGTGGGCAACACGACATCGATAACCAGCAAACAGAGCCAGAGGCTCGACAAGTGAATAGCTAAAAGACATCGACACGTGAAAGATTAGACAACAAAAAGAAGAGGAGATAAAATACCACACAAATTAAAGCAAAATAAATCTAGGCATCATATTTGGAGCTCACCGATGAGCGAATCTTTAATAAGTCTAAGTTCGACTCGGCATCTCATCTTGGAACTATCTTATTTTGGAACTCTCCCGGCCCGAGGCGGGGCGGGATGAGCCTTCTTTTTGGGAACTCTCCCATGCTGGGATCGATCTATCTTATCTTGGAACTCTCCTAGCCAAGCATGGCGGGACGAGCCTTCTTATTTCGGGAACTATCCCCATGGTTATTGCAACTTTTTGGCTAGCATCTTGCGTATCTCGAGGATCCACTCCACAAAGGATGTACTCAACGGTCTATGAGGATCCGTAAGTCGGACGCCATCAGTCGACGGCCAACGTGGATGAGTCCTAATGGGACGAAAACACAATGATCGAAGTCCGAATCGACAACAACGTAATTTGACTCTAAGGAGAGTATATACTAGGGCATCGAGGTCGGACAACATGATCATTTCGATCGACTGACGAGAAAAGCTAAAAGTTCCATGGAACCAAAAAGCTAAGGCATCGAGTTGAGATCATGTCCAAATCTCAAAGAAATCATGTGTCGAGTCATGAGCGACAAAGAAACACCACGACACGAGAGATCCGGAGCGACAATTACGTATTACCGGTCTTTACGGACAAGTAATTACTAGGACATCGTAGGCGAAATATATATCGACAAACCGAAAGGCGTCTATTTCAACAAGCGAAAGGAGGCGGCCAGGGCATCTCTTCTACTACGTGACAACAAAGAAAAGTCCAAAAATGCTAAGGCATGGAAGACATGTTACATATGATCGACAAAGCGGAACTCATCGAAAGTATAACGAAGATGATGAATCTGCATTATACTTCGGGGGCAACAACGAGTCGACATTGAATACTCATGAAAAAGCGAGCAAATGAAAAAGCGACCAATGAAATGGGACTCGACATGCAACAAAAGTGTTTGACATCAAATACTGCTTAAAATTTCAGCATTTATAACAACAAAAAAAAGAAGCCTAGTCACGAAGACGGGCCAAATAGTTATAGCATTGCAAATAGGCGAATTCAGAAGTTGACAGTCGACATCGTCAAGGCAAAACGAGTCTAAGGGACAAAGGTTGCTAAAGTAAAAAGATCTGCAAGGCAGACAGGGAGAGTCTGCACGTCGGACAATGTGCCCAATAAAATACAAATATGATCCAAACCTAAGGGTCTCATGATACTTGGGGAGCAGATATCGACATATATGCATCGACATGAGAGAAGCTGATGTGCCAATAAGGCCAAAGGCATAATAAGGAAAGATAGACTATATCAAAGACAAAGAAAGAGGAAAAATGTAACAATTTTTCAATAAGGCCAATAAGGCCAACGGCCAAAATCGGGCAAATCGGATCCTTGAGAGAAGTCGACCTCGGCGAGGCAGTCCCAGCTGCAGACATCTCATACATTCCTTCGGCGACTACGGCATCGAAGTCAATTTAAACCAAGACAATCCCAAGTTGGACATCTCATCATTCCTTCGGACGACTCGTCATGAAGTCGATGTCAACTTAGCCACACATTATAAGTCCAAGGGATAGATAATGCTAAGGCAAAAAAGTCGCGCAGCGCATGCACTCGACTCCACTGGAAGTAAGTCCGCAGGCGGATTTAAATTCAAAGCATTGGATAGCGAGTGGCGAGATACACCTTTGACAGATCGGACGACCTCAAGAGCTCGAGATAGATCTGGGGGCTTATGGCGATCCCGAATATCGCATCTCCACGTGGCATCACGAGATAGTCCTCTGGACAAGAGTAAGTGATAGCCCGAGGGTGAATTACGAGATGAGACATCGACAACCGACATGATCAGAGAACCGAGACGATGGGCCCATCTCGATACCGCAAGACGGAAAGCTCGGGATGCGGACAAAGTCCACTCTAAACACGCAGGCCTCACATTTGGTCCCCGATAATCTGAATAAACGTCAAGGTATTCATGTCGATGCCCAGGCTCGAGGCTAAGGCCATCTAGTAGACTCCAGGTTATGACGATCGACTATCGGCAGTGTAGGACGATCAGTCCGCACCAGCTAGCAGTGTAGGACAATGAGTCCCAGGCTCGATTACCGCAGGTCGGCAATATCGACATCGTGAAGCGAGTCCGCACTTTGGTGTCCAGGCCCATTAACAGTGATAACTTGGGCAAGGGTTAAGGCCGACTTAACCTTAGGGTTAGGGCAAGTGTTGTCATTATAAATACCCCATTCCAGGAACTACGTGTGACTTGATTCCTGGAGCATAACAGGATACGTAGGCAACCTGAGAGAGACTCTCAGGCTCAGTCTAAAATCACCCCCGAAATCATCCTTGATTCAATCATCCCTAGATTAAACGACCCGGATTTATTCATAGACGAAACCCAGCATCGTCAATCACACTCTAAATGGTACCAATAATTATACCTATATTCACCCTGAATTCTGCTCAAGAGAGGATAGATTGGCTCGTTATTTATTGGAATATGTGTTAAATTCTATGTGAGTGTTTCCAGGATCATGATTCTGCTTTCAAGCTATTTTCCCGATGTTTTGGTATTGTTTTGTCTCTTTTTGCATGTTTTATAGGATGTACCGAAACTGGAGCATTGGAGAACGAATACGGACCAAAAGGAATGCGTTGAGCTGAGTGATTGAAGTCCAAGAGGAAGCCTGCTGACGAAAAAGAAGAAGGCCCAGCAACCCGAGGGTTAGGCCCGGTAAACCGGTGTCTTATTCAACACGAAATTCATTCTGCCGTATTGTCTAAGTCGGTTAGGGTTTTAAAGAGTCATAAGTCGGTCATACTATCAATATAAGGCCACATCAACCGAGTATTACACACATCATGAATAGAAATATATATCTTATCAAATACATTATACAATTATTATGGAATAAAGTTTTCTTGAGCTTTGGAGAGTTGTTTTTGGTTTCCTCCTGACGATACCGGGTTACGCACCTCGATATATCATCATCGAGTGGGTTTCATGGGTTAAATATTTGCCAGGGCACAGGAGCCAGATAAGACATACAAGTCGAACTATCGACTTGGGAGTCATGACACGCATGTCGACCCTCGAGCCTAAAGTATATCTAGCTAGGAGCTCGAGGTCACGACTATCGACTTACGGGCAGTGCAGGACGTGAGTTCAGGAGTCGATCATCCCAGGTCGGGAAGATCGATATCGAGAACAGAGTCCACGCCAGCTACGTTGGGCCAATATCCGCAGGATAACTTGGGCGAGGGGTAAAGCCCAATTAAGGGTAAATAAGACAACAGCTACAAACCGACTCATATTAGGGTTAGGTCATGCATTGTCCTTATAAATACAACGTTCCAGGAACTACGTAAGGCTTGATTCCTGGAATAATAACAGGATACGTAGGCACTCTAAGAATCTCACTTAGACCCAGCCGTAAACATAAAAAACCCCTTCTTCGTTCTTGGCATTAGGGTTCTTGATTATTCATCAATAACATAAGGAAAATCCCGGATTTTTAAGGTGACTTAATTTGTCATCGTCATTGGCGCTAGAAGGAGGGTCCTTTCTTTTGCTGAATACGTCAAGATCATCATGCCTCAAAGGACAAAACCGCCGGAAGGACCACCTCCAAAAACATAGATCCATGAGAACCCTTGAGATAAGTGAGCGGCGGTATGGAGACTCGGGAGACAAAGATCCAGTCTTAGATACCGTCAAAAAAAAAATCCACCAACGCAGCTCGAGGAAAATCCACCAAAGAGGCTCGGGGCCTCGCCCAGAGCATCGAGGCTATAGTGGATTAGTTGGCGGCGCATGCATCACAATGCCACGAGAAACATAATGGCGGAAGCATTTACACGATGAAACTTCAACAACAGCGACATCGAGCGGAAAGGCGGTGCGAATACCGCCGCCAATAAGCCTAAGCCGATTCGATTTGCTTGAAGATCGGCGCCTCTCGAGTTCGGTTGAAAGGAGAAGCGTGAAATCCAACAGAAGCACATACGCATCGATGAAGATAGCGTTAGCGGGAGTTAGACGTAATCCTAGGGAAGACCAGGGTTCGTTGTGGTTAGAGTCTCCATTCACCAAGGAGATTGAAGATTATCCTAAACCCAAGGGTTTAAGATTCCTAAGATAGACCCGTATGATGGCACCACCGACCGGAGGACCATCTTCACATGTATCTGTCCCAGATGAAATTTGGGTGTGCACTGCAGGCGAGATGCGATGCGGGCATTCGAGACTCTACTCGTAGGTCGAGCAAGAGAGTGGTTTACCAAGTTGAAACCCGGGTCCATCTCCAGTTTCACCGTACTTGCCCGAAAATTTAGAGACGCCTTTATCGTCAACAAAAAGTTTCAACTGAGCGAGACGCACCTCACAAATTTGAGGCAGCATAGGGACGTGTCGGTGTTAGATTATCTAAAGAGGTTTAACCTAGAGGCCATGCAGGTCAAGGACCCACAGGATCGAGTCCTGATCACTTCATTTGTGGGGGGATTGCGCAACACAAAGCTATATGAGAAGTTAAGCAGAAACCTACCACGAAACATGGACGAATGTGTGAATGTCGTCCATCGATTTTGTCAAGGCGAGGAGGCAGTGCGTAGGCACACCAAAGCCGAGTGGATGGACAACTCGAGGAATGATGGTCGAGGAGCAAATAAGAACCAGTCTCGACAGCAAGATGTGGAAAGAAAAGCATCGGTGTGGGATCGCATCGAGGCTCCCGTTTCGGGCCGGTCAGAGAGAAAGGGGGGTAAAAAGGATAAAGACTTTACTCCTCTCAACCGGTCACGTACAGAGGTTTTATCAATCATGGTCTCCATGAACCTAGCCAAGAGGCCACCTCCGATCAAAAAACCTCAAGAAAAAAGAAGGTCGACAAAGGATTGTGAATTCCACGAGGATACAGGCCATTCGACGGAAGAATGTTTCGACTTGAAGAAAGACATCGAAGCCCGTATCCAAGAGGGGAAGTTGGATGAGGTCGTCGACAGATCACGGTACTCCGAGCCCAAAGGGCAACGAGATTTTAAAAGGAAAAATCCTGACCAGGATAGAGGCCGAAGTCGAGAGAATCAGAGAAGAAGAGATCGATCCCCCAGACGAGACCGATCTCCTGATAAAGATAGGGACTACTATGGTCAGGACCGCTACGATGATAATCGCCTAAATAATTACGTGAATATGATATTTGGGCCTGGGGAGATTGAGAAGGAGCGAGCCAGTCGAGAACCAGACGACAGTTCGAGACCACGCAAGCAGTCGAGACTAACCACGGAGGTCGGGTATGGCCCCAGAGACGACGTCCCTAAATCGACGAGTCATAGTGAGGGGTTAGTAATTGAAGCGATTATAAGTCGCCGAGTTTCGAGGGTTTGCGTCGATAATGGTAGCGCTGTAAATATCTTGTACTACTCGGCCTTCCAGGGTATGAAGCTCAAAGAGAAAGACTTAGCGCCTATAGCCTCTCCACTGTTCGGTTTCACAGGACAGGCAATCCATCCCATGGGTTCCGTAAAGCTACTCACGACAGTAGGTGATGGAGAAAGAGGGAGGACACTAGAGCTAAACTACGTGGTCGTGAAAGCTCCCTCCGTATATAATGTCATTTTGGGCAGACAAGCCCTTTTCGAGTTACGAGCTATAATTTCGACGTTTCATAATAGTATGAAATTCCCAACTCGGAATGGTTCCCACGAAGTAAAAGGGGATATTGAGATCGCCAGAAGGTGTAATTCGATAGTGATGAATGGTAAGATGGCGATGCATGCCAAGTCCTCGTCGAGGAGCTTATTCCGGAAGAAGAGGAAGAGAAGTGTTGGGCCCCGAGTGAGGCAATCGAAACTATCAGCTTGTAGGAAGATGAAGTCGATCAGAGTGTCCAAGTCGGAGTCTGGATCCCGACTCAAGAAAAGCAGTTATTGATCGACTTGTTAAAAGAATTCAAGGACATTTTCGCATGGAAGGCATCCGACATGCCGGGTCTTCCGACGGACATCGCCATCCATAAACTCGAAGTTGACCAGGCCAGAAGGCCAGTCAAACAGAAGAAGTGAAACTTCGCGCAAGATCGATTGGAAGCTATCGAGTCCGAAGTCGGAAAGCTACTGTCGGCAAATATAGTAAAAGAAGTATTTTATCCAGAATGGCTCGCTAATCCAGTGTTGGTGAAGAAACCAGATGGCAGCTGGCGCATGTGCGTAGATTTCACGGATCTGAATAAGGCATGCCCCAAAGATTCCTATCCGCTGCCTAAGATCGACAGGTTAGTTGATTCGACCATCGGTTTTGAGGTATTCGCGTTCCTCGATGCATACAAGGGGTACCACCAGATTCTTATGGACACCCGTGATGCGGAGAAGACCGCGTTCATTACAGAGTTTGGCACCTTTTGTTATGTTACCATGCCATTCGGACTAAAGAATGCTGGAGCTACATACCAACGGGCAGTCAATAGAATTTTTGCGAAGCAGATTGGTATGATTATGAAAGTCTATGTGGACGATCTACTCATCAAAAGCCGATCGATGAAGCAATTTTTGGTCAACGCCAGGGAAGTGTTTGAGGTGCTAAGAGATACTGACATGAAACTTAATCCAATAAAGTGCACCTTTGGAGTGAGAACAGGCAAATTTCTAGGGTACATGGTCTCAAGGGATGGGATTCGAGCTAACTACGATAAGATCGACACACTAAAGAACATGCCTGCACCTCGAAATATGAAAGAGGTCGAGAGACTCACATGTCGGATGGCGACCTTGAATAGATTCTTATCTCGATCGCCCAATAGCGACTACCATTCTTCAAGATTCTTGAAAGCCCGATCCTTTCCATTAGGGGGCGAATGTCAGCGACCTTGAAGAATTAAAACATATCTGTCGAGAACTACCCATTCTCACTTCTCCTCGAGAGGGGAAAGGTTGTTGGTTTATCTATCGGTGCAAGGAAGCAGTGAGTTCGGTCTTGGTCCGAGAGGGGGAAAAGGGCCAGGTGCCTATATATTTTGTAAGTAAAGCTCTGCATGTCCCCGAAACCCGATACTCACCAGCTGAGAAACTCGCATTATCGTTGGTACACGCGTCGAGAAAACTTAGGCCATACTTTCAAGCTCATCCTATAGTGGTGGTTACAGACCAACCACTCAAGCAAATTCTGGTGAAGCCCGACACATCTGGTCGACTCGCGAAGTGGGTAATCGAGATGGCTCAATACGATATCGAGTTCGTACCGCGCACCGCGATCAAGGCTCAAGCTTTAGCAGACATCTTAGCCGAGGGTATATCAGTGCAACTCGAGCAAGAAAAGCAGAGTCAGAAAGAACGATGGATGCTCTATGCTGATGGAGCCTCGAGCAAAGAGGGATCAGGCGCAGGCCTCTTATTAGTCAGCCCGAAGGGGGAGGAGTTCCCGTACGCTCTCCGGTTCGATTTTAAGGCAACTAATAATGAGGTAGAGTATGAAGCACTTATATGGTCTGAAGCTCGCTCTGAAGCTGGGGGTCGAAAATCTCAACGTGTATAGTGACTCGCAATTAGTCGTTAATCATATCAAAGGGGAATACGAGGCTAAGGAAAATACTATGAAGAAATATTTGGCAGTAGTTCAAGGCCTCAAGCCGAGATTCAACTCGATTCAATTCGAGCAGGTACCTCGAACTCAGAACAAGAGGGCCGATGCCTTGTCCAAGCTAGCATCAAATTTCGTCTCTAGTAAAAAGGTGTTAGTAGAGTTGCTAACAGAAAGAAGCTACGAAGAGATAGAGGCCCGGCCGATATATCGGTGAGCCACATGGATGGATCCGATTGTCCTTTACTTAAAGGACGGAATATTACCCAATGATAAAGTACAGTCAAGAAAGGTTCGACTGCAGTCGGCCCGATATGCATTCTTTAATGACATACTTTATCGGAAGTCGTTCACAAGTCCATGGTTGAGATGCGTATCTGAGACAGAGGGAGAGTACCTTCTCGAAGAAATCCACAGAGGAGCTTGTGGAAATCACTGTGGGGCTAGGATGTTAGCTCGAAAATGCAAGCTCGCAGGATACTTCTAGCCGTCAATGCAACGAGATGCGAATAATTTGGTGCAGAGATGCAATTCTTGTCAAATACACGATAATGTCTCGCATCAACAGGCACAAGAAATGAATGTTATCTCAACAGCATGGCCTTTCGATATATGGGGAGTCGATATTGTGGGACCCTTACCTCGAGCCCCGGGGAACAACAAGTTTGTGATTGTAGCTGTAGATTATTTCACCAAGTGGGTAGAAGCCAAGGCAACTAGATCAACCTAAAAGCCATGTAGAACCCAAGTGCATTATGAACTAAAGTTAATAAAACACTTGGGGGGGGCAATATTACATCGATAAGGCAGAAACAAACAGAGCCAAAGGCTCGACAAGCAAGAAAGCCAAAGACAGTAATAAATGAAAGAGTAAATAACAACAAGAAGAGATAAAAGGGGATGAATTTCAAAACAAATTGGGGCCAGGTCGAAATGACCAACCCTGATAAAGTAAATACTCATCCAAATCTGATCAAAGTTGATAAAATTTACAAATAATTACAAGTTAAAGTTCAAGACATCAAAGTTTGAAAGAAACAAGACAACTAAATAGAAGCATCTTCAGGGGTCGGAGCAGGAGCGATAGCAGCGGAAGTCGTATTATCAGGAGTCGGGCTTACTGTGGGACCACCATACTTCTGAGCAAGGGATATACCCTGTTGGAATTCCTCGAAGTACAGGTCATACAGCGCCTCCGAGTCAGGGTCATAGCAGCCAGGCTCTTCAAGCTTGTCGATCTCGACGTCAGGATAGGCCCTCTTCACTTGGTCCACCGCCTTGGTGAATCCTCCAAGTATGGCCGTTTGCATGATTACATCGAGATCGCTACCCAACTCGTCAGACTTCCGATACTCGAGTACCGCGGCGGTCCTTGCTTCCTCAAGTTGCCTAGGGACCTGGTCGAGTTGAGTCTTCAATTGCTCTCTCTCTTCAGCAATAGCCGCTCCTCGTGCCAGTTCCTGCTCGAGAGCCACTTTCACAGCAGCTTCCCTCCCCTCGGCCGCAGCCAGATCTCTCCTCAGCTCGGAAAGGACAGCTTCTCGCTCCCCCTTTACTTTCTCTATTTCAGCAGCAGCTTCTTTCTTGAAAACGTTCAGCTGCGATTCCAGACCGGTGACACTAGCTGATTCGACAACAAGCCTGTCGTTCAACCTCCGAATCTGTGTCTTCAGCTCTTCTACAGTCTCGGACGGCGTGCTCATACGTCGAGAAGCCTCTCGACTCATAAAGTGGTGCTGCCAAAAAGGAAAAGTTAAGGCATAAGCTTCGGGAGGGGCAAAAAAGAAGACATGAAATCGACAAGAGTTAGTGCTTACCACGCGACCCAGCTCTCGGAGGGAAGAGGCCAGGACCTGGTCGTCCAGCTTCTCGACATCGTCGGCCGACATCCTACTCGTGGCGGCAAGGTCGAGAGAAGGCTTTGTGACCTTGGCTTTTTTAGCCAGCCTTTGCTGGTCTCTCACCAGCTCCTCGAGGGCCGACCTCCGTTTCTGCAACCGGCTCGCCTCAGCTCCGGAGGTTTCTTCACCCCCTCCGACAGTAAAGTCGATAACGTCCTCTGCTTCGCGTATCGACCGGTGCTCGTGGGTGAGTCCTCCGACGAAGGCGAGTCGATTGTGTGACAAGGGTAGTTGTCTCGACACCCTCAGTCGGGTCAACAGCATGAACAGGTCTTTCCTCGGACGCCGGAGGAACAACTCGACCTAGAGGCGGCGATAGCAGCAGCCATAGCAGAAGCCTTCGAACAAATGACCTTCGAGAATCGCCTTTGCACAAATGAAAAGGAGTCGATGATCGTAGACAATAAAGATACAACTTCAAAAAACAATAAGACTTAGCAACAAGATAATAAAGTTTCATACGGTGTTCCCGATCGACAGCAGGAAGGCTTATATACGGTACGGGTCCCGCCTCCTCGAGGCGGGCAAGGCCGTAAAGGAGACTCAGATCTTGTGTAACCACCTCGAATGTGAATCTCTCGAGGGAAAGAGCTTCGTTAGGTGCGGCTTCCCGACCCAGTTTGTCATCCCTTCCTTCTCTCGACCTCCATAAGCCAACATAGGGATGATCCGACCCATGTCGGAGAAAGAAGAACCTAGGCTTCCAATTCCCGTGAGATGAAGGCCCTCTGGACACGAACTCATGATGATTGGCACGCTTCTGAAATGTGTACCACCCTGAGTCTGGCATCGCAGAGATCTTGTGCCACCATCGAAACAAAGGGACAGTAAACCCGATACCCGCAACTCGGCAAGAAATTAGAAAGCCCATCAGAGTCCGGATGGCATTCGGGCCCAGTTGAGATACACCGATCTCATAATGGCGAAGAACAGCCTGGACCGCCCGGCATAGGGGGAACCTTAGCCCCATCAATAACTGGGCCTCATAGACCGTACAGAACCCTTCCGGGGGCTCATCGGCAAATTGATGCTGGCCAGAAGGAAGTTGAGCCACCACTTGAGGGCTGGAAAGGTCGTATCTCCACCGTATTTGGTTAAGATCATCCATAGTAAGGCAAGAAACGCATCCCTTCGGCCACTTTCCGTCCATTCTGGTGGACAGTTTCTTGGGCTCCCTGATAGTGCCTAAGGGCCCTTGAGGATTTGTGGGTAGAGGTTGATCGGAGGAGGCGGATACTTGTGTTTGCTCACCGGAACGGGACTCCTCTATCCTATCGGAGACTGTTGTACTACTAGACATGGACATATTTGAGCAAATACGGTAGGAAGAAGAAGGAAAAAGAAAGACGAAATTGCTTACTTGTTTTTATGGGATTGAAGAGGAGAATGAATGGCAGTAGCACCGTCTGGACTCCTCACCCTCTTTATGCGTTTAAGTTGCCCAAATGATAAATGATAAGACGTGTTTAGGGGGGTTACCAGCAGTTATAACCCCCTAGATATCGTGAAAATCAAGGGTGACGTCATTTATAGCAGAAGACGAAATGTTAGTGCGCTCTGACGTCATAATGAACGGCCACGATTGGCTAGGGAGACGGGTGGCATGCGAAACGGTTACACCATTTCCCGCCCAAGATTTAGTCCAACTCGAAGATGATTTCAAATTGGCAGATCTGACCTCGGACAACGATAGTCGCCTCTCTCAGGTCTGGGGGGCTTATGACGATACCGGGTTACGCACCTCGATATATCATCATCGAGTGGGTTTCATGGGTTAAATATTTGCCAGGGCACAGGAGCCAGATAAGACATACAAGTCAAACTATCGACTTGGGAGTCATGACACGCATGTCGACCCTCGAGCCTGAAGTATATCTAGGAGCTCGAGGTCACGACTATCGACTTATGGGCAGTGCAGGACGTGAGTTCAGGAGTCGATCATCCCAGGTCGGGAAGATCGATATCGAGAACAGAGTCCACGCCAGCTACGTTGGCCCAATATCCACAGGATAACTTGGGCGAGGGGTAAAGCCCAATTAAGGGTAAATAAGACAACAGCTACAAACCGACTCATATTAGGGTTAAGTCATGCATTGTCCTTATAAATACAACGTTCCAGGAACTACGTAAGGCTTGATTCCTGGAATAATAACAGGATACGTAGGCACTCTAAGAATCTCACTTAGACCCAGCCGTAAACATAAAAAACCCCTTCTTCGTTCTTGGCATTAGGGTTCTTGATTATTCATCAATAACATAAGGAAAAGCCCGGGTTTTTAAGGTGACTTAATTTGTCATCGTCACCTCCCTTCTTCCATCATCTCTAGCTTGAGTAGATCGAGCTAGATCTCTATTGTTGAATATATGAAGCTTTGAACATTCCTTTTTGTCTTCAATATGGTAGATCTGTTCGTATTTATGTGTTTTAGTTAATCTGCATGTTCAACAACCCCATAATTTACTTATTTTAATCGTACTGAGTAGTGTAGATCCATAAATTTGGAAAAGCCGCCCCCGGTAAACCAGCGGTCTATACCGGTTTACCAAGGCATATTTTAGAAAACCTAAACTGGGATTCACTACAGCTACGTTGATCGGCAGGAATAATAAAAACGAGTAATAGGTCTGGCCAATCTAGTATTCGTAATTCGTAAATTTAAATGAAGGACCGCAAGTGAAGTGTTAATTAGGACATAGTCTTGATGGACCCTAGGAACGTGCTGGTCAATATCGATAGCTGTCTAGGCGGGTGTGCGGTATGAGGTAACGCTCAATATCGGCAGTTCTAGTTCTTTATGCGTATGGGTTGTTACGGACCAATTAAGAAGGGTAGCTTGCGTATAGATTGTCTACTACCATTGTTGGAGTAGATAGTAGTAGGAATTGCACCCGTAGCTGATAAATATGATAATAATCATTAAAATCTCGTGATTAATCTAAGGAAATTATGTAGGGAAGTAAACCTAAAGATTAACTAATCCAAGTTAATAGATCGGTGAAGAGAGGGAGAGGTATACCATGTTTCTTTTCTTTTATGTTATTGTTGGTCAATGACCACCTTTATGTTGCTTCTTAATTAGGTTAGAATCGTTTATACTTATGAGTTGCATTGTCTCTGTGGGATAGACCTTGACTCGCATTTACTATACTGCGATGTACCTAGTATTCTTGCTAGTAATATCGATGTTAGTGACTTACACGTGATCAGATACAATCAAGATCCGGGTCGGCAGAGAGAACCCCAGAGAATAAGAGACAGATCTCCGGATGGTGATCGACAGGCAGACAATCGCACCATTAACACCACTAATACCATTGTGAGAGGACCCTAGCAATGTGTTTGGGGAGGTATGCAACCCCATTGACCGGCCAGGGAGTTCATATGGAGGCTGTAGAGGTCAGAAGCCAGCTCGGGAAGTAACTTACGGTCCCCAGGACCAACTTCCGCTGGTTACGAATAATGAAGTCCGGGTGATAGAGGTTGTGGTGAACAAATTTTTTTTAAAGGAGATTTGTGTGGGCACATGAAGCACTGTTAACGTCCTCTACTATTCGGTTTTCCAATCTATGAAGCTTAAGGATCAGAGCTAATCCCTGTCGACACCGCTTTTTGGATTTGCGGGTCCTCCGGTTCATCCTATAGGGATGGTCAGGCTCCCAACAACTTTGGGACAAGAATCAAAAGACAGGACTCTCATTGTCACTTATGTGGTGGTCAAAGGTTCATCAGAATACAACATTCTCATGGGACGACCTGCATTGATCGACCTCCGGGCTGTGATTTCCCTGGCTCACATCAACCTGAAGTTTCCTAACACTGAGGGTTCAGTGGAAATCAAAGGGGACATGGAGGTAGCCAATAACTACTATGCCGCCACAATCAAAAGCAAAGTCTTGGTCCTAGCTTAAGGAGCTCGGTAGGTTCTGGGCAGTTATGATCTGTTTTTAATTTTTGCAATTTCATTATCAGTTCTTTCACCTTTTGAACAATTTTTCAATAAATAGCTATCAGTGAGCGGCCAGTTTGCCTTTCTTTTTAATGTAGCCTTATTTTAAAGTATTGTCGATTTTATCCTACTATTATGAATGGTCCTGGTTAATTTTACATGGCAAAAAATGTACACAAGGTCTAATGGGACTAGTTATATCTGAGCTCCGCCAAGTCGGACTCAGCGAAAAAGCATGCGAGAAGTTAGCAAAATATCTGACCATGCTCGCCGATATATATAAACATGCGAAAAGTCAGAAAATTCTGGCCCAGTTCACCGACATTCTATATCTGAGCTCCGCCAAGTCGGACTCAGCAAAAAAGCATGCGAGAAGTAAGCAAAATATCTTACCCTGCTCGCCGATATATATAAACATGCAAAAAGTCAGAAGCTTTTGGCCCAGTTCACCGAAATTCGATATCTGAGCTCCACCAAGTCGGACTCTACAAAAAAGCATGCGATAAGTCAGCAAAATATCAGACCCTGCTCGCCGGTATATATAAACATGCGAAAAATCAGAAATTCTAGCCCAGTATGCCGAAATTTGATATCTGAGCTCCGCCAAGTCGGACTCAGCAAAAGAGCATGCGATAAGTTAGCAAAATATCTGACCCTGCTTGCCGATATATATAAACATGTGAAAATTCAAAAAATTTTTGCCCAGTTGGCCGAAATTCGATATTTGAGCTCTGCCAAGGTAGACTCAGCTAAAAAGCATGCGAGAAGTTAGCAAAATATCTGAACCTGCTCGCCGATATATATAAACATGTGAAAAGTCAGAAAATTTTTGCCCAGTTCGCTGAAATTCAATATCTGAGCTCCGCCAAGTCGGACTCTGAAAAAAAACATGCGAGAAGTCCGCAAAATATCA
Organism: Gentiana macrophylla; assembly: GCA_026214975.1. NCBI lineage: Eukaryota > Viridiplantae > Streptophyta > Magnoliopsida > Gentianales > Gentianaceae > Gentiana > Gentiana macrophylla. The sequence goes on from CM047817.1 coordinate 69,987,582, forward strand.
GACCCTGCTCGCCGAAATATAAACATGCAAAAAATCAGAAAATTCTGGCCCAGTATGCAAAAATTTGATATCTGAGCTCTGCCAGATCGAACTCAGCAAAAAAGAATGTGATAAGTCAGCAAAATATCTGACCCTACTCGCTAATATATATATATATATATATATATATATATATATAAACATGTGAAAAGTCAGAAAATTCTGGCCTAGTTCGCCGAAATTCGATATTTGAGCTCCGCCAAGTCGGACTCAGCAAAAAAGCATGCGATAAGTTAGCAAAATATCTGATCCCTGCTCGCCGATATATATAAACATGCAAAAAGTCAGAAAATTCTGGCCCAGTTTGCCGAAATTCGATATTTGAGCTCCGCCAAGTGAGACTCAACAAAAAAAGCATGCTAGAAGTCATTGAAATATCTGACCCTGCTCGTTGACATCTGGCACCAAAACTCCCCACGTTGGATTCACTAGGGTTATGTCAGCTAAAAAGTTAAGTCAGCATATTTCTAACTTTTCGGCAGAATAGATATCTGAGCCTTGTAGGTCGGGTTCAGTAAATGTATGTAAAACGGGCAAAAACATAAGTATAACATTCAGGACCATCAGGTAAGGCATGGCATACTGGGGGCAATATAACCCAACAGAGAGGCACTCAAAGTAAAGTACTTAAAAGAAATTGCTAAAAAGAAAAGTTCTTAAAGGAAGTGCTTAACAAAAAGACAAATCCATAAACTACTTGACTAAGCCTCTAGGGTTGTATTATGCTCGGCTCTGAAGAAGTAGGAGGAGCCGAGCCAGGAGCAACCGTAGATTTGTTGGAGTGCTTTGACACAATGTCCGCATCCTCTTTGAACTCTTTCTAACGGTTGTCATAGACCAAACTCGTCCTAGGTTTATCGTAATCCTTTTTGGGAAGACTATCTATGGCCAGGTTATGAAAATGGGCCTTGGCGTCATGTTCACCTTGAGTGTAGCCATGCTTCAAGGCCGGAATGAGCAATTGCTTCAAAGCCTTAGCAAAATCTTTTGAAGCCTTATACTCCTGAATGGTTTCGGCAGCTCGAACTGGAACAATAGCTTCCAGCTTAGCTAATTTTGTTTGGAGTTCAGCCGTGGCCTGCTACCTTCCCCTCTTCTCCTTAGCAAGTTCATCCGCCAAGGACTTCAGTTCGGCCTCCCTAGCCCAAATTTGCTCTTGGAGAACCATGATTTCCATGTCCTTGGACTCCACGGAGTCCCTCGGCTTTACTCGACCCTCCTGTAGGTCGGCGATCTTCTTTTTATGATCAGCTATGTCCGCAAAAGCTTTTCCCAATCTTCAGAAAACTTCCTATCCGACCAGAGTTCCCTGAACAAAATAAAAAATGAACATAAGAGGTTTTACAAAAGCATAGTCACACAAAGGAAGAATTGACATATGAATTCCATGGACTTCAAGCCGACAACAGACAGCTCCTCGTCCGAAATCTTGACGAGCCGATCCTAATCTGAAGTGGTTTCTTCTACGCCTTCTTGCCCCTGAGGTCCCTCGTGAGGCGCACCAGTTCGGCCCCTCTTGGTGGGCCTACTCTCTTGTGGATTATCGGCAACCCTAGATCGGTCCTTCTTCTGGAGGCGAGGCCATCTCCTTTGTTCCATCCTAGGACGGAGGCATCATGGGTGGTCAGGTTCACTTCCTCCAGAATAGCCTGAGAGGAAGATGGCACCGTTGAACCCACTTTTAAACCCGAAGGCTGAATAAGAGGCTCCACACTGGTCGTCCTCTCAGAGTCTAGGCTCTATCCAGATTGGCTGACCTCAGCCTCATTCGCAGCACCGGCTATCAGCTTGGCAAAATCAGCCACTGCAAACAAAACTAGGCAGCTATTAGTTAAAGAAACAAATAAGTACGAATGTAAAACATAAAGTGAAAAGAGGAAATCCCTACAGGTTTCCCAATCATCTTTACTAAGAGGTACGTATGGACTAGGTCCCGCATCCTCTAACCGAGCAGCAGTAATTAGTTCATCATACAGCTCCTCAACCTCCATGGAATAGCCTGATTCATAAATCTCCTTAAGTAGTTCATCATTAATCGTAGGGATTTTGTATGTGGGAAACTCCCCCAAGTTCCGCAAACTCAGCTCCAGATAACCCTCATGCCAGATTAAGAAGAATCGATTCTTCCACTGTTTGTGGGATGTTTTCCCATTGAGGATTATAGGAAAATTACTCAAACGCCGGTTCTACAGGAGAAGTATTACCATCAGGAATGGTCCTTCACACTCACATGGTGGTAAAAATACCTAAACCGCCGCACCGAGAACTTGATGCTGAGCAACCTACACCAAATGTCAAATCCTATGATGGACCTAACACCATTAGGGGCTATCTGAGAAATCCCTAGACCATAGTGACACATCACATCTGAGATGGCCGGAAAAAGATGAAGCCTCAGTCCAACTTCAAAAAATTCCCTATGAACGGTGCAGAATCCCTTCGGAGGCTCATGCGCAAAGTTATGAGGGTCTCTCTATGTCTATTTTGAATGTCTCACAAATCTCATCAAAATCTTCATGAGATAGGATAGATTGGGTACCTCACGCCTATGCCTACCTCGTAAATCGGTCATCTATGTTCTTAGGGTTCGATGAAAATTCAAATAAAACCATCTATTGAATCAATTAAAGCAGACTCGAACATAGCAAGAGTACATGTAAGATTAAAATGGTGCTTACTTGAGGAAATCGGAGATTAGCTAAATTGGAAGAGAAGAGCAATCAATAGCCGGATCTTGATCTTCCAATTTAAGTACCACAGTAGTGGGAAACGATTGATATGATGGGGTTATAACCCCAACACGTCTTGGAAACCATCATAACTCAAACGAGTGGGCAACAACACCTCGAATCTAAGAACAGTTATGACAACGTCATAATGGAGTCCTTTCCACCTAGCAAGTTGTGTTAAATATACATACCTAATGACCATGCCGAGCCACTACCTTAATAGAGCTGAGATGACCTCAACAGCTCAGCTAGATCTGAGGGGCTGATGATGGAGGTCGGACCAACAACTCGCCACGTGTCATCCCCATATTAACACAACAATGAATGCATACACAGAAGATAAAAATCCTAAGGCTCACGAGCCCCACCTTAAGGTATAAACATCGGATCTGAATCGCTGATGAGAGGTCGGCTCAGCTAGCCTCCCCGACCTCTGCAGGTCGGCAAGAGCGTAGAGGAGCTCGGTAGGCTCAGTCGGGCCTTGCAGGTTAGCTTGGGTATACATTGGGCAAGATTTCTCACGTGCACAATGTTGGTCCCTTGAAAATGCTTTAGTTAAGTTTAGAGGGGGGGTGAATAAACTTAACACTTAAAAAATTTTGGAGTTAACAAACTCAGCAAGTTCGAGAGCTCTCTTGACCGCTCGAGAGTCTAGCCGACCACTCGATGTCTGGCGTGACTCAATAGTCTCACGATTGTTGATTTTACTGAATATGTTATAGTGGAATATATTCAAATTAAGTCTTATTACTTGTTGTCAAAATATGGTACCAAGTATTAGATACTCAGTAGTGTGAGTGTGTGATTCAGTTGCTAGTTTCAATAGGTTGATGTGCATAATATACTAAATGCAGAAAGTAAGTAGGAAATTTTTATAGTGGTTCCTGGTGGTGTAATCCTGTCAGTCCACTCTTCTCCTATGATGTTGGACGTAATTCACTAGAGATCTTTGAGGTTGCAGTTACAAAAATCCCTAAGCTGTCTGTCCTTCACCAATAACTATGGCTTCAGAAACTGAACACTTGGAACAGGTAGGATTGCTGCTCCAGAGTATTCCACTGGTCCTTGAAGGGTAGGATTGCCTCTTCACCAGCTCCACCAAAAACAACAGTCCTTGACACCCAAAAGATGCTTCACTGTCTTCAGCAGGTTTCTTGTAAAAGTAAGTTTGAATCAAGTAAGTGATTCAGCTTTCAGCAGCTTGATCAGGATGAAATGATCAGCAGCTTGGAATCTTCAAGCGTGTATACTTGATGTAACTTGATAGCAGCTTACACTTGAAGAATATACTGGATCAGTAGCTTTAAGCTCAGTAATGTCAGCAGGGTGAATTTCTTGATAGTAAACTTGATAGCTTAAGATAGATTGTTGTTTTTCACAAATTTTCATCACTTGTATCTGAATCAGAAGTCCTCTATTTATAGTAGAGAATCATGTGACTTATGTTTGAAATTGAAACATAGCCATTTCAGATTTGTCCCCATCTTGACTTGCTTTTCCTGACTGTTCATAGTACTGACACAGTCAGTCTTCTTTTTGTCAGTTTTCAGACTGTCTCCCTTTGACTTGTGTCCATTGGATAAAGCTCTGAATCTTTCCCACATCCCTTTAATCTTGACCATTGATTTGTTGACACAATCAAGACTTGTTATCTGTCCTTATCCTTGTAATCTTCAAATGTAACCTTTGATTAAATCGAAATATACATTCAGCAGATTCCTGTGTATGTAAGTCTGTTGAAATGCTTGTCAGTCAGCTGTCTGAAGTTTGCTGTGTTTATAAAACACTTCAGCTGGCTGTTTTTTATCTAACTTTTAATTGTGAAGTTAGATTACACCAATTTGAACATAACTAAGTTCCAATCACCACTTAACTTATGGAACTTAGACCTTGTAGACAAGGTATATGTAATCATTTTAGGTCTTCACATACTTCCCTAAATTCTGATTCCATATCCTTGACTTTAAATACTAACTTTGATCCCTTAGCCTTCAATAACTGAGTTAGACCCCTCAGCCTTCAGTCTACAGCAGGTTCCTAAACTAGTCTACTAACCTAGTTACCTTTATCGACCTGCATGTGTCTCTGTGATGAAAGTCAGCTAACCTTTTACAATGATTGTTTGATCAAACCTATACAAAGATCAAACTCTAATAAGCCTATACATTTGATCTAGACATCTTTTTGCCTTTGCTCTATAACAGCTAGTCTGGCACTCATCACTAAAACTTAAAATATGTCCAACAATTTCCCATTTTTGGTGATGATGCCACTACCCTCATTACAGCAAAGCAAAAAGGATAAAAATAAAAACAGAACAAATTCAGTCATTCTTCATTATAATCATATTTGTTCAAAACTATTACAAACTAGATTCAGCAAAAGATAAAGAAATATGTAAGTCTGCTGATCTAGGTCCTCCTTTCTCTTTCTTGTCTCTCCATTTCTTGTTGCTCTTGATATTCTCTTATCTCTCTGACCATGTCTCTTATCCATTGATTTTCAATAGGAGAAAAATCAATATGAGGATTTACTTCCTTCCACAATTTCCTTGCCTTAGGTAGGGTCAGATTGATTGTATGTACAGAAAATCCTAGACGCATGTACAAGTGTTTGAACTCTTCCATTGACTCTCTTGCTGATGTAGTTGGTAGATATCTTCCACCTCTTCCCCCTCTGCCACCTCTACCACCTCTGTGTGCAGCTCTTAATGCTTTAACTCTAGTTTTCCAGAACATAAGTCCCAAAAAGGAATTTAGCCCTTCATGGAAACCTTTGTCATGGTAAGGTCTCCTCTTACTATTGTATAGCTTCTTATATTCTTGTAAGAGGTTATCAGTCAATTGAAGTCTGCCAGGTGCAAGTTCTTTGAATGCATTTGTATCATCCTCCCACCTCTTTTTAGCAAAAATTCTTGCAGCCTCTGTTGCTACTGCTGTCTGGCACATTTCCCCCTTATTGACATCAGCAACAAAACAGGACAGTAGACCATGAACACTCTCATGTGTGATCACTAAGTTATTTAGTTGACCTTCAATTTTATGTTCTAGTGTCAATTGCAGTGATCCTTCCTTCCATTGTTTTCTCCAGGAGGTTGATCCTCTCAGTAACCTTAGGATCCAATCCAGAAGGTTGAGGTGTTTCAGCAGGGTTAGCCACAGTAGGCTTGAGAGCCTCAGCAAGCTTGTCAAGATTTTCATGTAATGAGGCAAACTGTTATTTCAGAAATTTATCTCTGTGTACATTGCTCTCTTTTATCCCTCTCACATCTAGGGTAAGATCAACAAGTGCACATTGAGTAGATGTGATGTTAGATGCAGTTGTCTCAGTGGTTCTGCCTCTATTCTCCACATGATTCAACAAATCTTCAAATCTTTGTTCTTGTTTATTTAGTTGAGTTCTTAACTATGTGATGTCATCTCTGAATGCTCTCAACTCATTCAAAACATCTGCTGGTACTGCACTAGCCACACCTTCAGCCATATGTCCAGCAGCATCATCAGCAGGCTCTTCAACATTGTACTGTGCCCTCTGTCTACTGACAACCATAGCTCTTGTCCTCTCCCATCCAGCAAGTTCAGGACCCTCTTCAATCACATCACCAAATATTTCCTCCAAAATGGGATCTTGTGTAGGTTGAGGTTCCAAGATAGGTTCTTCATAAAAAAGTGGTACATGTGCCTGTTGAGGTTCATTAGCAACTTGTTCTTCCTCAGGCATCTGGAATTCCTCATCACTGAAATCATAGTCCAGCAGTTGTTCATCCTCATTAACAGCAGCCTGCTGAATATCCTTACCTCCAGTAGTCTTCACTTCAGTAGATTGTACTTCAGTAGCCTGCACTGTGTTCATAGGTGTTTCAGCAACTTGTGCTATAACAATTTCTTCAATTTGTACAGGGGTTTCCTCACCTTTGTCCAGGTGCTGTCTGATCCTCAGCAACCTGTACCTCTAGTTCCAACCTTTGTTTAGGTGCTGTTTGTTCCTCAGTATCCTGAACCTCCAGTTCAACAGAATGTGTGGGTGAATCTTCCAAATCCAGTCTTTGTCTTATCACTGTTTGTTCCTCTGTGATCAGAACCCTCTCTTCAACAAAAATGAATGGAAAAAAAGCCAAATTTTCCTGTAGAACTCCTCTATCATCAGCAATCTTCTATAGAGTACCAGCAGTTTTAGATAAAGTGTCATGAGTGTCAAACAACTCCCGATATTGAGCTGAATCCTCAGAGCTGATGTCAGGCTCACTATGTGCTATTACCATATCCTCATCCCAATTTTCAGTCTGCTGATCATCAGGATTCATATCAGTTTCCACAACTAAGAATGTATAAGACATACTGACCAGCCTATTATCTCCAAAATTTATTCCATCATTGATTAGAGCCTCCAAATCATCTATAGTTAGATCTTCCAGATCTTCATCCATTTGATTAGTTTGGTGGCCTTTAACAGACTTGCCAGCACCAGTAGACTGTTCTACTCTTGGTTCAGTTGACAATGCAGATCCACTGGCTTCTCCTTGATGTGTAGGATGATCATGATCAAAATCAGATGATGATGAATCATCACTATCCGGTGCATCCCTAGGTTCTTTAAACAAGATACTTCCTTGTCCATTTTCTCCTTCAATGATTTCCATCAACCTCATTTCCAGCAAGGAAGTATTAACCAAATCAAGTAGATTATCCACTTCTAACTTGTCAAAAGCCCATTCCTCAAAATATGTCATTGGCTCAGCAGCTGGTTTTTGTCTCTTGTAGTAGCCAAACTTCCATTGAAAGTAATTAGCAACCAGCTTGAGCTTAGGATCAACAAACCCTTCCTTCATTTTCTTTTCCTTCCTGTCAAAGTGCATTGATTGCTTTCTAGGAGCTGTTTGTTCAGCTTGTTGTCCTCCAAAGGTCTCAACAAGCAAATTCAGTGTTTCTTCAGCAGATGCAATTAGGTCAGTAGGTTCCTCAGATAGTAAATTTATCCCTACTACCTCCATCTGCTCAACACTAGGTTCCCCTTGACTTACATGCTCATCAGCAGGGTTAGCAGCAGATTGCTTTTACCCCTGAATTATTGCAGAAATGGCGGGGTCTTGTATAATTGTATCAATTTCCACAACAGGTGCAGATTCAGTAGTCTGCTGTGGTTCTTCCGTAAGTTGCTCAACAACAAAATCTCCAGCCTCAGTAGGCTCAACAGCTTTTAAAGGATCAGATTCAATAACTTCCACAACAAGTTCTGGTTCAGCAGGTTTGAGTGGTGCTTCACTTTGTTGTTCAGTTGCAACCTCAGTGGTTTCCACAGCAGGGTCTGGAACAGTTTACTCAGCATGGTGTTGTGGTTTTTCAATGTGTTGCTCAACAACAACACCAGCATCAGCAATAGGCTCAACTGCCTCTTCTTCTAATTCCCTTTGGTCCTCCAGGACCTTTAATACTTTACACTTTCCATGCTTTTTCTTCTTAGCAATCTCTTCCATTCTTTTTGAAGGTCGTTCAGCTTCAATTTCAACAGCTTTCCATTTTCTTTTATCTTCATTCTGTTGCACTTTCAAGATCTCACCAGCAGGCTTCTTCCTTACAAAATCAGTAGGGTCTATAACTTCAACTTCAACTTCAACTGGACCCTCAGTAGACTCAGCAGTCTCTACTGTTTGTGGTCTTGTTTTCTTTTGTTCTAAGATCTCAGTAATCTTTCTAGTATTAGCAGCCTTTCTCTTTGTTGGTCCCTTGAAAAGGCTTTAGTTAAATTTAGAGGGGGGTGAATAAACTTAACACTTAAAACTTTGGAGTTAAACAATTTGCAACTTCAAGCCTTTCGATACTTGAAGAGTCTCTTTGAGACCTCGATGAGCCTCTTTGATAAATGTGAGTCTCATGACATTCGATTTGCTGAATTTGTGCAAATGGAATAATATCAAAATTAAGCCTTGTTACTTGTTGTTAAATATGTTACTAAGTATTAGATACTCATTAGTGTATGTGTGTGATTTCGGTTGCTAGATTCAAGAGAGTTGATATGAATAATGACTAAGTGCGTAAAGTAAATGCGTAAGTAAGTAGAGAGATTTTTATAGTGGTTCGGTGATGTAATCCTCAGACGTCCACTCTTCTCTGTGATGTTGGAGGAAATTCACTAGAGATCTTTGAGTTATCTGTTACAAAGATTCCTAAGTTGTTTGTCCTTCACCAATAACTATGGCTTCACAAATCTGAAAAAGGAGCAGTAGGATTTTGCTCCCGAGTCTTCCACTGGTCCTTGAAGGGTAGAATTGCCTCTTCACCGGCTCCACCACAAACAATGATCTTTCACACAAACCGATGCTTCACTGTCTTCACGAGTTCTTTATAAAATAAAGATTGAATCAAGTAAATGATTCGATTCAGCAGCTTGATTAGGATGATATAACCAGCAGACTTGCGTCTTCAAGTGTGTATGCTTGATGCGGCTTGAACCACAGAATGCACTTGAAGAAAATAACTAGATCAGCTGACCTTAAGCTCGGTAAGTTCAAGCAGGTGTTTTTCATTTCGGTGTTATCACTTGAAGTTTATTCCAAAATTCATCATCTTCTTCTTGAGTTGAAAGTCCTCTATTTATAGGTAGGAATGCATGTGACTTGAATTTGAAATTCAAATGTGACCGTTCCTTGTATTTGTCCTATCCTCACTTTGCATTCTCGTTATTATTCATAGATGACATAACATCGTCAGATTACTTTTTGACAAAGGCTGATCTGTCCACCCTTTGACTTGTATCCAATGGATAAGAATATAAATCATCCCAACGCGTCTTTTAATCTCTCACCTTTGATTTGCTTGATAAGTCGAGGTAGTTGGTTGTTCTTATCCATGTAACTTTCAATAATCTTGAATTAATCGAGGTATATATCGCAGAGTTCATCGATCTCATTGTAATACCAATCATCTCTTGAACATCATATTTTTGTCTCAGAAATATAATGCACGGTGATTCCTTTTATCTAACTTTTATTTGTGAAGTTAGACTACATCATTTTAAATATAACCAAGTTCCAAACATCATCCAACTTGTGGAACTTAGACTTTCTACACAAGGCATATGAGATCGGTTTAGGTCATCACAGACTTGTCTAAATTTCGATTCCATATCCTTGACATTAAATACTAAGTTTGATCCCTTAGCCTTCATTTATCGAGTTTGAACCCTCGGCCTTCGGTCTTGGGTCTTCAAGAGTTGCAGACCATCGACCTATCTACCCATCGACGCCTAGACCGATCTGGCGATAAAATGATCGTGACCTTTACGATGCTTGTTTGATCAAACCTATCAAACTCTAATAAACCTATACATTTTATCTAGACATCTTTTTGCCTTTGCGCTATAACAGCTAGTATGGCACTCATCATCAAAACTAAGAAATAAGTCCAACAATTTCCCCCTTTTTGGTGATGATGCCACTACCCTCACCTAATCAGCAAAGCAAAAAGATAAAAGCACAAACAGAACAAATTCAGTCAATTCTCATTATAAATATTTGTTCACAGTTATTACAACTAGATACAGCAAAGATAAACAGTGATAAGTAGCTGATCTATTGTCTCTTCTCTCTTTCTTGTCTAGCCTTCTCGATTGCTCTTGATAGGCTCGATCTCTTCTATCATTTCAATCATCCAATCATTCTCAATTAGTGTAAAATCAATATAGTGATTGACTTGTTTCCACCAGTTCCCATGCCTCGAGGCAAGATGAGATTGATCTGATTCACCTCAAGCCAAACTTCATATACTGACTCCTTAAATTCATTCAAAGTGAATCTTTTGCTTTTGTAATTGGCAGCACCTTTTCACCTTTGCTACTTCTTCTACCTCTGGTATTTGCTATTAAAGCTTTAATCCTTGCCTCCCAAAACTTCAAACTCAAGAAGGAGTTAAGACCTTCATGAAATCCCATGTCACGATAAGGTCTCCTTCTGTTATGAAACTCTTTCTTGTACTGTGATAGGAGATCATCAGTGAGTTGCAATCTGCTAGGTGCAGGTTGCCTAAAAGCATTTGTATCATCAGTCCATCTTTTCGTGCAAAGAGTCTAGCGCCTCCTTTCTTTGCGGTGATTGGCCCTCTTCCCCTTAGTGACATCATCAACAAAACGTGAGATGAGGCCATGAATAGCTTCTGTGATACTATCACTCTGTGTAATTGACCGCCATAGTTCCGGTTCTAGTATCAAGTGAAGTAATCCTTGATTGCGTGGTCTCTTCCGATCTGTTGATCCTTTCAAGAAATTTGGGATCAGCACAAGAGTTGTTGTGCGAAAGAAGAACAGCTCGGCAAGTTTGGGAGCTTCAACCAAGCTTGTCAAGTTTCTCATGTATAGAGACAAGTTGATCTTTTAGAGACTTGTCTTTGGGTTTATTTCCAACTTTGATACCTTTGACATCTAGTATCAAATCATTCATTGCATTTTGAGTAGATGCAAAGTTTGAAGCAACTGTATCAGTAGATTGTCTATTGTCATTTACCATCTTCATCAGTTCTTCAAATCTCTGTTCTTGCCTATCCAATTGAGTTCTTAACTGTTGCATGTCATTTCTTCTGAGTTCTTAACTCATTGACAACTTCAATTGGCACTCCATTTGGCCATTCTACTATCGGTAGATCCATCGTGAGCTCCTCAACTCTATATTGTGCCTGTTGTCTGCTGATGACCATTGCTCTACTCATATCTCTCCCAGCAGGGAGAGGTCCTTCCTCAACCATTGCACCAAGAACATCTTCAAGGATAGGATCTTGTGCAGGTTCTTCAACAACTTCTTCTTCTCCAAAAATTTGAAATTCTTCATCATTGTAGTCATAGTCCAGCAGCTGCTCATCCTCATTAATGTGAAATCACGACTATCCTTCCCTACAGTGACCTTGGCTCCAGCAGGCTCCACTACAGCAGCCTCATCAACAACAGGGGTTTCCTCCATACCCAACTCTGGTTCCAACCTTTGTCCAGGTGCTGTTTGAGACTCAGCAGCCTGTACCTCCTGTTCCAACCTTTGTCCAGGTGCTGTTTGTACCTCAAAGAACTGCACTCTCCTCTTCAAATTCTCGTGGATTAAATATAGCCTCATTATCCACTTGGAAACCTTCTGCATGACCAATCTTGGTCAGAATCATGGCAGTTTTGGTGAGAATCCCTTCAAAGTCAAATCCACTTTGATATTCAATGGATTCCTCAGAACTAGCACTTGGTTCACTGAAGTCAGTGGTCTTTTCCACATCCAAATCAGCATTCTGTACATCTTCAGGTTGTGCAAGAGGGCTCTACAACATGAAATGTGCTTGGTTCATCGGCCCTACTAAAGACTCAATGTAATTCCCTCAGTGATTAGTGCTTCTAGATCATCCATGGTGAGATCTTGTAGATCCTCATCCATTTCTCGATCTCTTTGGCCCTCGGCGAGATCTACCAAAGATCAGTGGATCATTTATGCAGATGGTACATGTGTTAGTGCAGCCCCACTTGATTCTCCTGGTCCAGAGGGAAAATCTCATCTACTATCTGATGATGAAGAAGAATCATCAGGACCATCTCTTGGATCTCTAAATTTGATACCCTCCTCCTTCTGTTGCTCATCAAACAGATCCATCAGTCTGGATTGCAGCAGGGTGGTGTCAACCAGATCCAGCAAGTTTTCTACTCCCAACTTATCAAAAGCCCATTCTTCAAAATCAGTCATTGGTTCAGCAGCTGGCTTTTGTCTCTTATAGAAACCAAACTTCCATTGAAAATAATCAGCAATCTGCTGAAGTTTGGGATCCACATAATCTTCAGTTTTCTTGCTCTCTTTCACATGCCTTTCAAAGGGCATAAAGGATCTCCTGGGAGCAGCTGCAGTAGCTTGTTGACCTCCAAAGGTTCCAACAAGCAGATTCATGGTTTCTTCTATAGATGTTTGAAAGTCAGCAGGTTGTTGTGATTGTACATTTGTACCTACTACTTCCATTTGTATCACACTTGGTTCCCCCTGACTTACATGCTCATCAGTAGGGTTAGCAGCAGACTGCTCTTCTCCCTGAACTATTGCCAAATTTGCAGGGTCTTCAACCAAGTCTCCAATCACCTCTTCAACCACCACAAAGAGTTCAGTTCGGTGGTTTGTTGTGGTTCTTGATGGATACTACAAAGCGAGGCTCGTGGTCGATGAGATCTATTGTACATCCTCTACATTGCTCAATAACAACCTGTTCAAAGATCGTGAGGCTTGATAACTTCTTCATTTGAGGAATCACCGATAACAAGCTGGTGGAATGATAGTTAGAGGCTCGGCCTCAATGACCTCTTCTTCCTCTTTCATCTGGTGCTTCCTCTTGGACTCTTTGAGCTTCCAAGTTTTTCAACTCTTTCCCCTTGCCATATTTCTTCTTTTTGGTAACCTCCTTCATCCTCTTGGATAGGGGTTCATCATCATCATCTTTTCTAGTCAATTTTCTTTTCTACTAGCTTCCTTCTCGTTGTTCTCTAAAAATTTCACCAACAGCTTTTTCTTGAAGCCACAGCAGGTCAATAACTTCCACTTGACCTCAAGCGGACTCATCGATCTGTCTTTGTTTCCTTTCTTGTTCTCTTTGATTTCAAGACTTCAAATCTTCCTAACATCGACACTCTTTCTCTTTCCCAAGTAGATTTTCTTTGGTGCAAAGAGGTTTGATGGATATCTTCTTAGTTTGTTGAACCCGCTCACCACCAAGATATCACCATCATCTCCATCATCATTATTATCGCACAGACCTCTCCAAAGAATCGCTTCATCATCATCAAGTCCGGGGAATTGCATAATAAATCTCCTTTTGTATACGGGTGATTTATGTCAATCGGTTCAAGGTCAGGAACCCCAAGTGATTCAAACAGGTCTGAATCATCAAACCTAAGGGTAAGGCCTTTGATTTCCTTTTCCTAGTTTGTCCTCCTTCGCAACTTTCTTCATATAATGAATAAAGTACCTAGCTTGATCAAACTTCATGCCCCTGCAGATGATAATCATCGCCTCTATCTTGGGTCCCGATAGAGTATCCATAACGCCAACTAGCCCAAGTATGTTCTTTGCAATGAGCTTGCTCACAGATCGTATTCAATGCCAATGTTTTTGGTTGATGCTGGTAATCGATTTGATAGTTGCATCTGTCTTGATCGATCTACAAAAGCCATCTTGTCCAATCCCATAGCTTCGAGGATTGGTGAACCATCAACAACTTCTTCAAAACCAAACACTTCTCTCTCGCCAGATTGGAGGAGATTACAAGTTCCTCACCATTCACAAGTGGTTTTGAATGCTTGATTCCTTCTTCTATAACAATATTCTTCCGTAAATCAATAACATTGGTGTATGATATCGTTTCTAATCGATGTTGAGTTTGTTCTCCAATCCTGCAAACCTTCTTATTCTTCGACCTATATTAATGGCCAGTTCGGTTCTGTTTGCATCAACAACATAGCCTCTTACACTTTGGCTTGATTCGATTTGAACTTCAACTCTTTCCGCCATTGAAATAAGAAAAAGATGAAGAGGAGTTGCTCTCAAATCTGTGTTCACACGAAGTAGATTTTGCAGAGATAAAGCATAAATTGCAAGTGGTGAATCTGCTAAGTAACAGTCTTATTATATAGACAGTGGGTAGTTGAATCTGTCACTGCACGTACATTGAGGTAACCACGATTAAATCTGATTAAATGCTGTCTTGACACGTGGTCCACTACTCCTCCAAAATGTTTGTAACCGTTGGATGGTTTAACTGTGGTAATAATGGATAAAATAAATATCCCGCCAAACTGCTTTTTGACCTAAATAACTTTGACTGAGTAACGTTCCATTCAAAGCAGGTATCCTCGGCGAGGTGGGCTCAAAGAATATGTCGATAATGTGCTTCAAAGACTGGCGACAAAGTGACTCTGCTGATCCTTGTTTTCTCCTTGTTTTGTTCAATTGATAATACAAGATGAAGTTTAATACCAATGACTGATCTGTCAAGTGAGCTCACCCAACATGACAAAGACCTATCCCCTTGGCAACCTCATTAGCTCAATTGTTCAAACATAAGTACATGGAATTGTTGATACCAATGACTAATGCTAAGTGAGCTCACCCAACATAGCAAAGACTAATCCCCTTGGTGAATTCCAAAGACACTCTTTGAATATCAGTCAATCTTTATGATTCCAAGTTCAGTCCTTAATTTGGCAAATCTTTCTTTGTCAAGTGGTTTAGTGAAAATATCGCAAGTTGATCTTCGAAGAGGAATGTATAGAACCACCACATCTTTCTTTTCAACATGATCTCTTATAAAATGATATCTCACATCAATGTGCTTGGTTCTTGAGTGCAAAACAGATTTTTCGTGATTGCAATTGCACGTTGTGTTGTCACACATGATTGGAATTTCCTTTTCTTCAATTCCATAATCCCTTAATTGTTGTCTTAGCCAAAGTACTTGTGCACAGCAGCTTCCAGCAGCAATGTATTCAGCTTCAGCAGTGGAAGTTGAAATAGAATTCCGTTTCTTGCTAAACCAGGAGACCAGTCTATTTCCCATTAACTAATGAGTTCCTCGAGGTGCTTTTTCTGTCAATCTTGCATCCAAAGATAATCGAACTGAGTAGGATATTACTTTGAAGCTTCCTTCCTTGGAATACCATATCCCTACTCCCAAAGTCTCTTTTAGATACTTAAGAACTCTTTTGATCGCACCTAAATGACTTTCTTTAGGTTTAGATTGAAATCTTGCACAAACACTCTACAAAGAAAGGATATATCAGTCTGGCTTTGGCAAGTGAGATACAAAGCAGATCGCCTATCATCATCCTTCTGCACAAAGTCCGATCAACATCTTTGCCTTCTTTATCTTCATCAAATCGATGTTTGTACTCATAGGAGTTGAATTTTTAGTCTTTGTTTTCCATACCAAATTTCTTCAAAGAACTCTTTGGTATACTTGGTTTGATGAATGAAGATTCCATCTTTCATCTGTTTAAATTGCAATCCCAAAAAGTAATTCATTTCTCCCATCATCTCATTTGGAATTTGCTCTTCATTAGATTTGCAAACTTTTCACAAAGTAAATCATTTTCAGAACCAAATATTATGTCATCCACATAAATTTGCACCAGCAGGGTGCTGTCCCCTTCACTGATTCTGAAAAGTGTCTTATCAATGGTGCCTTTAGTAAAACCATTGTCCACCAAGAATTGAGATAGAGTCTCATACCATGCTCTTGGTGCTTGTTTCAATCCATAAAGTGCTTTGTTGAGTCTATACACTTTATCTTCTTGATCTTTAACTTCAAATCCAGGAGGTTGCTGAACATACACTTCCTCCTCTAGGATACCATTCAAAAATGCACTCTTGACATCCATTTGATATACTTTGAAGTTCTTATATGCAGCATGTGCCAAGAATAGTCTGATGGCTTCCAATCTTGCAACAGGTGCATATGTTTCATCAAAATTTATTCCTTCTGCTTGAGAATAGCCTTTTGCAACTAGTCTGGCTTTATTTCTTACAATGGTAACAGATTCATCAAGTTTATTTATGTATACCCATTTAGTACCAATGATATTTGCATGACTTGGCCTTTCAACTAGTGTCCAAACTTGATTTCTTTCAAATTCATTTAATTCTTCTTGCATAGCAATTATCCAATCTGGATCTGAAATTGCTTCTTCAACAACTTTGGGTTCCATTTGAGATAGAAAACAAGTAAACATAGCTTCCAGTTGTCTTCTAGTCCTCACACCTTGCTGTACATTGACAATTACTTGTTCAGCAGGTGATTCCTTAACCATTGTGGATTTTGGTTATATTGATTTTCAGAATATCATCTTCGTAGGTCTCATTGTAGTTTCTTCTACAAGGGGTCGGCAGATCCTTGAATTGCTTCGATTGTTGCATCAATAACATTGTCACAGGTGTTCAAGCAGAGCGATATTCAAAACTTTTAAGTCATTGAATCTTTCCAAAACTTCAACACAACTGGATCGGTGACTTGTTGAATCTTAGCACTTCATGATCTTCATCTTCCATTCCAAGTAAACTTAGGTTCATCAAACACAACATGGATTGTTTCTTCATGTTTTAGTGACCTCTTGTTCAAGACTGAATGCTCACGATTGAAGAATATCCCAAGAATATGCCTTCATCCGATTTTGGTTGGAATGTCTTCAAATGAACTTTGTGATTTAGAATAAAACATTTACTTCCAAATGGATGGAAATAGGATATGTTAGGTTTCCTTCCATTCCAAACCTCATAAGGTGTCTTCAAGCAGACTTCTTGTTTCTTGATGTTCTATTTTGTGTATAGCATGTTGTATTTATCGCTTTCAAATTTCAATATCTTTTCAGTAGCAATGCTTCACAAATCATTGTTCTTCCCGCTTCCTTTAATGTTCTGTTTCTTCTTTCAAAGAACCCCATTTTGTTGAGGTGTACCAGCAAAGACAAGTTGATGTAGTACTTCATTCCTGCTCACAATATTCTCTTATAACTTTGTTGAGAAATTCAAGACTGATCCGATCTTATCTTTATGAGTATTAAACTTTTCTCATTTTGTAATCTCTTCAAAAGATTAGGCAAGCTTTGGAGTGTCTCACTTTTCTTGTTCATGAATATCACCCAAGTGTATCTTGAAAAATCATCCACAACCACTAAGGTGTATTTCTTTCCTGTCACACTTGTTGGAGTTATTGGTCCAAAAGATCCATGTGCATCAGCTCCAACACTCTGTTAGTTGATTGTTTAGTCTTTGACTTGAAACTTGACTTTATCTGTTTACCTTGCTGACATGCATCACATATAGCATCCTTCTTGAATGTGATCTCAGGTAAACCAACCACTAACTTCTTCTTCACTAAGCGATTAATATCATCAAAATTTAGATGATTTAGCTTCTTGTGCCATAACCAATTGAGTTGATTTGGTATGCACAATCAGCGAGTTTTTCGGCTATGAGAGACCAATCCACAACATACATGTTCTGTTGCCTTCTACCAGCAAGTACAACTTGATCACCTCTTTCACTAATGACAATACAATTGTTTTTGTCAAAAGTGACCTTGTATCCCAAGTCACAGAATTGTCCAGTGCTCAGCAAGTTGTAATCCAGTCCTTCCACATATGCAACATTCTTGATTGTAAGTCCATTTCTGATAAGTGTGCCATATCCTCTTGTATAACCAGGTGTATTTTTGTTGCCAAAATTCACCCTTGGACCATCTTTTGCCACAAAGTTTGATAGACAGTGCTTATTCTTTGTCATGTGTCTGGAACATCCACTGTCAAAGTACCAGACACCCTACAAAACAAAGTTAGTGCATTTTAGGTACCCAAACCTGTTTGGGTCCATAGTGGTCAGTGGCAAGCATGACCCTTGGTATGTTTCCATAAGGTCTTCTCCTAAATGTGTCATACTTTGGTTCATACTTTGGTTCATACATGTATTCCACACATCCATAAGTTCTATGAAGAGGTTGTGTAAGAACCCACATATATTTTACGGCCTTTTGGTACATAATCTTCGTTTGAAATGATTCTTGTTATTAGAAACATTTGCATAACCATAGTGTGTCTTTGTCTGTTAGGAACGATACTGTAATATGGAGTCTCTTTGAGGTCTTGTGTAAGTCCTCTCATTGATTCCATTGCCTAGGTTTTACCCTAGTAGTGCGGTTATCTTGATTGTTTTCTAGCATTAGATGCGAGGAATATTCCAATCATTATCGTGCAGGAGCAGTCTACCTTTCCCCCGAGATAAGTATCCCTTGAATGATCAACATTTTTGGATTTAGGATTCTTATTCTTGGAATATTTCTGCTTTTTTCCTTCGTGGTCCAAACAGACTTGGTAGCAGTGTCCGCCATCGTGAGCTTTAAGGCACAAGTGATTCTATTTTTGGATTTATTCTTTTACTAGAGTCGTTGACTTCTCGAGACTTCGATTTTGCTTCCTTGAGGAATTCTCATTTGGTTTTTCGCTTGCAAGAATTTCTTTGGGAGATGGATCTAGTGCAGGCACAAACTTAGGACCAATTCTGGTACTAGGTTCAGTAACCTTACTGGATCCACTCTTGTTAGATTGCTGAGTTCCAAATCCAAGCCCAGTTCTATCTCCATAAGGCTTTCCTGATTTGTATGCAGTATTGGAACAAGATGGTTCAGCAGATTCAGAGGCTGCTGGATGTTCAGCAGACTTATGCTGATTCTGTCCAACATCTTTTTCCTTACCTTTGAAAACCCTTAATTCAGCTTTCAATCTTCCAACTTCTAACTCAAGAGCCTCTTTTTCAGCCTTCACAACCTCATAACCAGATTGTATTATCCTTAGTTGATTAAGGATGGCATCCAAAGTCTCATTGTTGTCAGAATTTCTAGGATTTGAACCACAGGTTGATTCACAATCACTTCCAGCAGGAGTGTTTATAGATACTGATGTTGTATACCTCCTCGTTTCATCCACGTTGGCCATCAAAGCATAATCCTCCATATCGGCAACTTGATCTTTGTGTCATCCGATTCATTTCCTTTTTTGATTCCACTTCATATCCTCGATTCATCTTCAAAGAACCATAGCCTTCTTGCCATGTCTCCTTTTTTGACTCTTGGTCTTGATGAGGTCCGGACAATCAGTCTAAAATGTCCAGGCTTCTTACAGTTGAAGCAAAGATAATCGAGTTCCTTGCCTTGTTTCAACTCGGGACAATCAGTGTCCAAGTGTCCTGGTTTCTTGCAATGAAAGCATAGATAGTCATTATCTTTCTTTGGTTCTTCTTTCCTTCTTTCAAGAGGCCTCTTTGTGAAATTTCTTGTAGGGGCCTTCCGGTCTTCATCATTCGATTTTCTTGCTCAAGAGGGCAATTTGCTCTTGCATTTCATCTAGCATATCATCCTGTCCTCCTGATGTTTCTTCATGATGTGAAGCGACCAAGGCGATGGTCTTTGGCTCTTCCTTTTCGAGCCTCAGTACAAGTTTCTTGCTAAATTCATAGGCCTTGAGATCTAAAAACAATTTGAAGGTATCTTCTTCATGCAACTTTCTCATTTCTTCAATTGCAGTCACCTTCATTTTCCAAACATCTCTTGCAGGTAAAGCTTCCAAGATTTTGGTGTTTACTTCCTCTTTTGAATAACTTACACTCAAAGCAGGTAAGTTCATCCGAAGATAGCATTGAATCTTGATTCCATTTGCTCAATGGTTTCATTAGGTAGCATCTTGAACTTTTGAAACCTTTTTAAGCCACACCGATTTTGTTCTTCTTTATTGCATCGATTGCCTTCACAGATTAAGTGAATCTTATCCCAAAGTTCCTTTGCGTCTTGCAATCTTTGACCTTCATGTACATATTGCTATTCAAGGTTCGTAGATGATATCAATAGCAATGTTGTTGAGGTTTGCTCTTTTCTGTCTTACGCATTCCATTCTCTCTTTGGTTTAGGAATGTACTCAGTTCTGTCACCCATGCTATCGCCTTTGTAATCTCCAAAGTGGTCCTTCGATTAGTACATCCATCATCTCATCATGGGTAGCAGCAAGATATGCACTGCATTCGACGTTTATACTCATCAAATCTATCAAGAGAACACATCAACATAGTTCTAGCATCTTGTGTGTTATCCATGATGCAAGTCTTGAAAATCAGTAACATGAAAGAAAGTTTTAAAGAATTTTCACAAGCACAACAAGTAGGATTCCTTCGAGCGTAAGCACTTTGCTCCGATACCAATTGTTGGTCCTTGAAAAGGCTTTAGTTAAGTTTAGAGGGGGTGAATAAACTTAACACTTAAAACTTGGAGTTAACAAATTCTGCAACTTCAAAGCACTACCGATACTTGAAGAGTCTGGTTGAGACCTCGTGAGCCTCTTGATAAACAATAGATCTCATCGATTCGGCTTGCTGAATTTGTGCAATGGAATAATATCAAAATTAAGCCTTGTTACTTGTTGTTAAATATGTTACTAAGTATTAGATACTCATTAGTGTATGTGTGTGATTTGATTTGCTAGATTCAAGAGAGTTGATATGAATAATGACTAAGTGCGTAAAGTAAATGCGGTAAGTAAGTAGAGAGATTTTTATAGTGGTTCGAGGTGATGTAATCCAGACGTCCACTCTTCTCTGTGATGTTGGAGGAAATTCACTAGAGATCTTTGAGTTATCTGTTACAAAGATTCCTAAGTTGTTTGTCCTTCACCAATAACTATGGCTTCACAAAGAAAATCGGGAACATGTAGGATTCTTTGCTCCCGAGTCTTCCACTTGGTCCTTGAAGGGTAGAATTGCCTCTTCACCAGCTCCACCACAAACAATAGTCTTTCACACCAAAGCGATGCTTCACTTTGTCTTCAAGAGTTCTTTATAAAATAAAGATTGAATCAAGTAAATGATTCAATTGCAAAGCAGCCTTGATTAGGATGATATAATCACAGACTTGCGTCTTCAAGTGTGTATGCTTGATGCGGCTTGAACACGTAATGCACTTGAAGAAAATAACTAGATCAGCTGACCTTAAGCTCGTGAAGTTCAAGCAGGTGTTTTTATTTCAGTGTTATCACTTGAAGTTTATTCCAAAATTCATCATCTTCTTCTTGAGTTGAAAGTCCTCTATTTATAGGTAGGAATGCATGTGACTTGAATTTGAAATTCAAATGTGACCGTTCCTTGTATTTGTCCCATCCTCTTTGCATTCTCGTTACTATTCATGGGGATCGATAATCGTCAGATTACTTTTGACAAAGGCGATCGTCCGCCTTTGACTTGTATCCAATGGATAAGAATATAAATCATCCCAACGTCTTTTTAATCTCAGCCTTTGATTTGCTTGATAAGTCAGAGGTAGTTGGTTGTTCTTATCCATGTAACTTTCCAATAATCTTGAATTAATCGAGGTATATATCATGAGTTCATCATCATTGTAATACCAATCAGTCTGCTGAACATCATATTTTTGTCTGTAAAATATAATGCAGCTGATTCCTTTTATCTAACTTTTATTTGTGAAGTTAGACTACATCATTTTAAATATAACCAAGTTCCAAACATCATCCAACTTGTGGAACTTAGACCTTCTACACAAGGCATATGAGATCAGTTTAGGTCATCACAGACTTGTCTAAATTCTGATTCCATATCCTTGACATTAAATACTAAGTTTGATCCCTTAGCCGTCATTTCTCGAGTTTGAACCCTCGGCCTTGAGTCTTGGTCTTCAAGAGTTGCAGACTAGTCTCTTGACCTATCTACCCTATCGACTGGAGACGGTCTGGCGATAAACAAATCGGCACAGCCTTTTACAGTGCTTGTTTGATCAAACCTATTTATGAATCAAACTCTAATAAACCTATACATTTTATCTAGACATCTTTTTGCCTTTACACTATAACAGCTAGTATGGCACTCATCATCAAAACTAAGAAATAAGTCCAACACTCTTCTCAGTAGCCTTCTTAGATGCAGCAGATTTAGCAACTTGTTCAACCAGCTCACCACTAGCATCATCATCTCCATCATTGACACTTTCTATCCTCTCAGTGTCCAACTCTTCATCATCATCCAATCCAGGGATGATATAACTGATCTCCTTTTTGTATCTCTACTTGTTTATCTTTTCAGGTGCAACATCAGCAACCTTCAAATGAGTCAGCAGGGCCTGAATCATCAAGCCCAAAGGCAGTGTCTTGGACTTTCTTGTCCCATCTATGTCCTCTGATATTACCTTCTTCATGTATTGTATAAAGAATCCAGCCCAATCACACTTCATACTCTTGCATATGATGATCAGCAAGTCAATCTTGGGTCCTGATAATGTGTCAAGACTTCCACTGAATCCCAAAATGTTCTTGGCTATAATGTTACTCAGCAGATTATACTCCATCTGAATGTGCTTCACATTGATACTCAGTGAGGACTTAATGGATTTGTTGGTCTTTATTTTATCAACAAATTCTATTCTTGACAACCCATTGATTCAGGATTTGTAGGAGCATTGTTTCCAGGTCCAAACCCAAACACTTCTCTCAGTAGGTTTGAGGAAATTTCAATCTCCTGGCCATTAACTGTGGTAGTAAATGCCTCCCTATTATCTCTTTTCACAATGTTTCTCCAAAAAATTGCAACATTCGTGTAGGAGATGCTTTCCAATCTGAGATTTAAGACATCCTCTAGTACTTCATACCTTCTGATTCTTCTACCAATATTGACAGCCACCTCAGTTTTGTTAGCATCAACAACAAATCCTTGACACTTTGGCTTGTTCCAATGTGAATGTCATCCTTGTCCGCCATTAGAGATGAAAAAGATGAAGAAGAAAGCTTTCAAATCTGTGTTCACACGGTATATATGCAGAGAAAATCGATATGAAAGTTGTATGTATCCTCTGTGTATATGTCTGTATATATAGCAGAAAGTAGTGGGTAGTAGCATCGGATAAAGCATCGTATTACGTCATTGTAGCATTTAACCACGATTAAAGTTGGAGTAAATATGATGTTGCCACGTGTCCCACTAATTGATTGCATAAAAGTTGTAACCGTTGGATATTTATAACTGTGGTTATAAAAGATAAGAACAATATCCAATTACTATTGACTTTTATTTATGTTTGATTGTCTTGTAACGTATTGTTCAGCAGACTTGATCTTCATGAGCTTGGATCAAAGATCCTGGCCGACAAAGATGTCTCAAGCGAGTATGTCGACAAAGTTACTCTGCTTATCTTTAAATACACTTGTTTTGTCCAACTGATAATACAAGATGACGTTTAATACCAATGACTGATCTGTCAAGTGAGCTCACCCAACAGGACAAAGACCAATCCCCTTGGCAACTTCATTTGCTCAATTGTCCAAACATAAATAAGTACATGGAATAGTTGATACCAATGACTAGTCTGCTAAGTGAGCTCACCCAACATAGCAAAGACTAATCCCCTTAGTGAATTCGAAGACATCTTGATCATTAAAGTATATCAGTCAACTTTTATAATTCCAAGTTCAGTCCTTAACTTTGCAAATCTTTTTCACTACCCAATGGCTTAGTAAATATATCAGCAAGTTGATCTTCAGTAGGGATGTAAAGAACCACCACATCTTTATTTTCAACATGATCTCTTATAAAATGATGTCTCACATCAATATTCTTGGTTCTTGACTGCAAAACAGGATTTTCTATGACTGCAATTGCACTTGTGCTATCACACATTATTGGAATTTCTCTTTCTTCAATTCCATAATCCCTTAATTGTTGACTTAACCATAGTATTAGTGCACAGCAACTTCCAGCAGCTATATATTCAGCTTCAGTATTAGAAGTTGATATAAAATTATGTTTCTTGCTAAACCAGGAAACCAGTCTATTTCCCATCAAGCGATTGTGTTCTGTGGTGCTTTTGTATCAATCTTGCTTCCAAAGATAATCGAATCTGAGTAGGATATAACCTTGAAGCTTCCATCTTTTGAATACAATATCCCTAATCCCAAAGTCTCTTTTAGATACTTGAGAATCCTTTTGACTGCAGCTAGGTGACTCTCTTTTGGTTTGGATTGAAATCTTGCACAAACACCTACATCAAAAGATATATCAGGTCTGCTAGCAGTAAGGTACAACAGACTGCCTATCTTCCTTATGTATAAGGTCTGATCAACATCTTTTCTTTCTTTATCTTCATCCAATCTAATGTTTGTACTCATAGGAGTTGATACCTTGGTGCTGTTTTCCATTCCAAACTTCTTCAGTAGCTCATTGGTATACTTGGTTTGATGAATAAAGATTCCATCTTTCATTTGTTCGACTTGTAATCCCAAAATGTAGTTCATCTCTCCCATCATACTCATTTGGAACTTGCTTTTCATGAGATTAGCAAACTTTTCACATAGCAATTCATTTTCAGAACCAAAAATTATGTCATCAACATAAATCTGTATCAGCAGGGTGCTGTCTTCTTCATTGATTCTGAAAAGAGTCTTGTCAATGGTACCTTTGGTAAATCCATTATCGACCAAGAATTGAGATAGGGTCTCATACCATGCTTTTGGTGCTTGTTTCAAGCCATAAAGTGCCTTATTGAGTTTGTACACTTTATCTTCTTGATCTTTAACTTCAAAACCAGGAGGTTGCTGAACATAAACCTCTTCTTCCAGAATGCCATTGAGAAATGTACTCTTGACATCCATCTGCTATACTTTGAATTTTTTGTAAGCAGCATATGCCAAGAATAATCTTATAGCTTCCAATCTTGCAACTGGGGCATATGTCTCATCAAAATCTATTCCTTCTGCTTGAGAATTGCCTTTTGCTACTAGTCTGGCCTTATTCCTTACAATGGTACCAGATTCATCCAATTTGCTTCTTTATACCCATTTAGTTCCAATTATATTTGCATTATTAGGCCTTTCCACTAGCGTCCAAACTTGATTTCTTTTAAATTCATTCAATTCCTCTTGCATAGCAATTATCCAATCTGGATATGATATTGCTTGCTCAACAACTTTAGGCTCCATTTGAGATAGAAAAGAAGTAAACATTGCTTCTAATTGTCTTCTAGTCCTTACACCTTGATGTATATTGCCAATAACTTGCTCAGCAAGATGATCCCTTAACCATTGTGGATTTTGATTAGATTGGTTCTCAGGAGCATCATCTTCAGTAGGGTATGTTGTTGCTTCAGCAGGGTGTTCAGCAGATCCTTGAACTGCCTCAGTTGTTGCATAGCAGTGTAATCAGCAGGGGCAGAGTCAGAAATCTTTAAGTCATTTATCCTTTCCAAAACATCAACACATTCTGGATCAGTGACTTGTTGATTCTCAGCAGGTTCTGAAGCTTCATCTTCCATTCCATTGAACTTAGGTTCATCAAATACAACATGTATTGTTTCTTCATGTTTCAGTGTTCTTTTATTCAGTACATTGAATGCCTTGTTGACAGAAGAATATCCCAAGAAGATTCCTTCATCTGATTTTGGTTGGAATGCCTTCAATTGCTCCTTATGATTTAATATAAAACATTTGCTTCAAATGGATGGAAATAAGATATATTAGGTTTCCTTCCATTCCAAATCTCATAAGGTGTCTTCAGCAGCTTTTTGTTCACTGAGGTCCTATTTTGTGTATAGCATGCTGTGTTAATTGCTTCAGCCCAATATCTTTCAGGTGATAATGCTTCACAAATCATAGTCCTTCATGCTTCTTTCAAAGTCCTCTTTTTTCTCTCAACAACCCTATTTTGCTGAGGTGTACCAACAGCAGCTAGTTGATGCCGCACACCATTCTGCTCAATATTCTCTTATAACTTTATTGAGAAATTCAGTACCATTGTCTAATCTGATCTTCACTACTGTCAAACTTTTCTCATTTTGCAATCTCTTCAAAAGTTCAGGCATCTTTTGAAGTGTTTCACTTTTCTTGTTCATGAATACTACCCAAGTGTACCTTGAATAATCATCCACAACTACTAAAGTGTACTTCTTTCCTGTTACACTAGTTGGTGTTACTGGTCCAAATAAATCCATGTGTATCAGCTCCAAAACTCTTTTTGTTTATTGCCCAGTCTTTGACTTGAAGCTTGATTTTGTTTGTTTACCTTGCTGACAAGCATCACATACAGCATCCTTTTTGAATGTGATCTCAGGTAAACCAATCACCAGTTTCTTTTTCACCAACTGATTGATATCATCAAATTTTAGATGATTTAACTTCTTATGCCATAACCAATTCAGTTCTGACTTAGTATGCACAATCAGGCATGTCTCTGGAACAACAGTAGACCAATCCACAACATACATGTTTTGTTGTCTTCTTCCAGCCAACACAACTTGATCACCTCTTTCACTAATGACAATACATGTGCCTTTGTCAAAAGTGACCTTGTAACCCATGTCACAAAACTGTCCAGTGATCAGTAGGTTGTAGTCCAGTCCTTGAACAAATGCAACATTCCTGATAGTTAATCCATTTCTCACAAGTGTGTCATATCCTCTTGTGTATCCTGGTGTGTTCTTGTTGCCAAAGTTGACTCTTGGACCATCCTTTGCCACAAAATTTGTCAGACATTGTTTATTCTTTGTCATATGTCTGGAACATCCACTGTCAAAGTACCAGACACCCTACAAAACAAAGTTAATGCATTTTAGGTACCCAAACTGTTTGGGTATATAGTGGTCGGTGGTAAGCATGACCCTTGGCAAATTTCCATAAGGTCTTCTTTGAAAAGTATCATACTTTTGTTCATACATGTATTCTACACATCCATAAGGTCTAACATTTGGTTGTGTAAAACTCACATATGCTTTCTAGCCTTTTGGTATGTAATTTTGATTGGAGTGATTTTTATTGTTAGAAGCACTAGCATAACCATGGGTTCGTTGTCTGTTAGGAACAACCCTGTAATACGGAGTCTGCTGAGGTCCCTGCTGAGGTCTTGTATAAGTCCTCTGCTGATTCCATTGCTGAAGTCTTACCCTAGCATAATGGTTATATCTATTGTTTCTAGCAGTAGGGGCAGGAATATTCCAATCATCATCAGTAGGGAATAATCTACCTTTCCCCCTGAGATAAGTATCCTTAGAATGATTGACATTTTTAGGTTTTGGATTCTTATATTTGGAATATTAATGATTTTTCCGGTTTTGTGGTCCAGCAGACTTGGTAGCAGGTCTACTATCAGCAGGTCTAGAAGGTCCAGCAGTCCTACCCTTGGACTTGCCCTTTTTGTTAGGTGCTGTTAATATTTTTGACTTTTGATTGTGCTTCCTTGAAGTCTTCTCAGTAGGCTTTACTGCCTCAGTAACCTTTTTAGGAGTTGGATCTTGTGCAGGTACAAACTTAGGACCAATTCTGGTACTAGGTTCAGTAACCTTACTGGATCCAGTCTTATTAGATTGTTGAGTTCCAAATCCAAGGCATGTTCTATCACCATAAGGCTTTCCAGACTTAAATGAAGTGGAGGAACAAGATTGTTCAGCAGATTCAGCAGCTACTGAATGTACAACAGACTTATGTTGATTCTGTCCAAACTCCTTTTCCTTTCCCTTGAGAATTCTCAATTCAGTCTTTAACCTCCAACTTCTGTTTGAAGAGCTTCTTATTCAGCCTTCACAATCTCATAACCTGATTGTATTATCCTTAGTTGATTAAGGATGGCATCCAAAGTTTCTTCATTGTCAGAATTTTTAGGATTTGAACCACAATTTCATTCACAATCACTTTCAGCAGGAGTGTTTATAGATACAAAATTGTATACCTCCTCTATTTCATCCATGTTTTCCATCAAAGCATAATCATCCATATCAGCAACAAGTGCAGCATCATCAGATTCATTTCCCTTTTCTGATTCAACTTTATATCCTGATTCATCTTCGGCAACCATAGCTTTCTTGCCCGATCTTCTTTGCTGACTTTTGCTCTTTAGTAGGTCTGGACAATCAGGTCTGAAATGTCCAGGTTTCTTGCAGTTGAAGCAAAGATAATCAGGTCCTTCTTCTATTTTAGTTCAGGACAGTCAGGTTTGAAGTGTCCTGGTTTCTTGCATTGAAAGCACAAGTAATCATTGTCTTTCTTGGATTCCTCCTTCTTCTTTTC
This sequence comes from Gentiana macrophylla, assembly GCA_026214975.1. Taxonomy (NCBI): domain Eukaryota; kingdom Viridiplantae; phylum Streptophyta; class Magnoliopsida; order Gentianales; family Gentianaceae; genus Gentiana; species Gentiana macrophylla. The sequence continues at coordinate 70,015,928 of CM047817.1, forward strand.
ACTAGAATTCTTTGTGAAATTCCTTGGAGAACACCTTCCATTTTTCATCATTCTGATTTTCTTGCTCAGTAGGGCAATTTGCACTTGCATCTCATCCAGTAGATCATCTTGAGCTCCTGATGTTTCTTAAGTGGTCTTTGGTTCTTCCATTTCAGTCTCAGGTACAAGTTTCTTACTGAATTCATAAGCCTTGAGATCTGAAAATAATTTGAAGGTGTCCTCTTCATGTAGACTTCTTATTTCTTCTATGGCAGTCACCTTCATCTCCCAAACTTCTTTTGCTGGTAGGGCTTCTAATATTTTTTAGTTGATTTCTTCTTTTGAGTAGTTTACACTCAGTAGGGTGAGTTCATCCATGATGGCATTTAATCTTTATTCCATTTGTTCAATGGTTTCATTTGGTTTCATTTTAAAATCTTAGAACTTCTTCTTTGCCACACTGATTTTGTTCTTCTTGATTGAATCAGTGCCTTCACAGATTAATTGTAACTTATCCCAAAGTTCCTTTGCAGTCTTGCAATCCTTCACTTTCATGTACACATCGATATCCAAGGTTCTGTATATAATGTCAATAGCAATATTGTTGAGGTTTGCTCTTTTTCTATCTTCTGCTTTCCACTCTCTTTTTTGTTTTGGAATATACTGAGTTTCAGTTCCCATTGTTACTGACTTGGTGATCTCCAGTGGTCCATCAGTCAGCACATCCATCATCTCATCATGTGTTGCGGCTAGAAAAGCCTGCATACAACGTTTATACTCATCAAAACGATCTAAAGAACACATCAACATTGTTCTAGCATACTGGTTGTTATCCATGATGCAAAGCTTTGAAAATCAGAAACTTAAAAAAGTTTTCAAAGTATTTTCACAAGCACAACAAGTAGGATTACTTCAGAACAGAAGCACTGCTCCGATACCAATTGTTGGTCCCTTGAAAAGGCTTTGGTTAAGTTTAGAGGGTGGGATGAATAAACTTAACACTTAAAAAATTTTGGAGTTAACAAACTCAAAGATGTTCAGAGCTCTCTTGACGATTTCCAGTGAGTCACGACCACTCGAGTAGTCATTGACATTTCAGTAGTCTCACGATTGTTGATTTTACTGAATTTGTTGAAGTGGAATATATTAAAATTAAGCCTTATTACTTGTCAAAATATGGTACCAAGTATTAGATACTCAGTAGTGTGAGTGTGTGATTCAGTTGCTAGTTTCAGTAGGTTGATGTGCTTAATATACTAAATGCAGAAAGTAAGTTGGCAATTTTTATACTAGTTCTAGGTGGTGTAATCCTGTCAGTCCACTCTTCTTATGTGATGTTGGAGGTAATTCACTAGAGATCTTTGATGTTGCAGTTACCAAAATCCCTAAGCTGTATGTCATTCACCAATAACTTTGGCTTTACAAACTGAACACTTGGAACATGTAGGATTGCTGCTCCAGAGTATTCCACTGGTCCTTGAAGGGTATGATTGCCTCTTCACCAGCTCCACCACAAACAACAGTCCTTGACACCCAAAAGATGCCTCACTGTCTTCAGCAGGTTTTTTGTAAAAGAAAGTTTGAATCAAGTAAGTGATTCAGCTTTCAGCAGCTTGATCAGGATGAAATGATCAGCAACTTGAAATCTTCAAGCATGTATACTTGATGTAACTTGATAGCAGCTTACACTTGAAGAATATACTGGATCAGTAGTTTTAAGCTCAGTAATGTCAGCAGGGTGAATTTCTTGATAGTAAACTTGATAGCTTAAGATTGATTGTTGTTTTTCACCAATTTTCATCTATTTATAGTTGAGAATCCTGTGACTTATGTTTGAAATTCAAACATAGCCGTTTTAGATTTGTCCCCAACTTGACTTGCTTTTTCTGACTGTTCATAGTACTGACACAGTCAGTCTTCTTTTTGTCAGTTTTCAGAATGTCTCCCTTTGACTTGTGTCCATTGGATAAAGCTCTGAATCTTTCCAACGTCCATTTAATCTTGACCATTGATTTGTTGACAAAATCAAGACTTGTTATCTGTCATTATCCTTGTAATCTTCCAATGTAACATTTGATTAATTCGGAATATACATTAAACAGATTCCTGTGTATGTAAGTCTCTTTGAAATGCTTGTCGATCCATTTGTGCAAGTTTCTTTGTGTTTATAAAACACTTAAGCTGGCTTTCTTTTATCTAACTTTTGATTGTGATGTTAGATTCTACCAATTTTAACATAACTATGTTCCAATCACCACTTAACTTATGGAACTTAGACCTTGTACACAAGGTATATGTAATCAGTTTAGGTCATCACAGACTTCCCTAAATTCTGATTCCATATCCTTGACTTTAAATACTAAGTTTGATCCCTTAGCATTTAATAACTGAGTTTGACCCCTCAGCCTTCAGTCTACAGCAGGTTCCTAAACTAGTTTACTAACCTAGTTACCTTACTGACCCAGACAGGTTTGCTGATGAAAGTCAGTTGACCTTTTACAATGCTTGTTTGATCAAACCTACACAAAGATCAAACTCTAATAAGCCTATACATTTGATCTAGACATCATTTTGCCTTTGCTCTATAACAGCTAGTCTGGCACTCATCACTAAAACTGAAAATATGTCCAACAGACAACATCACAGATAAACATGGAAAGTATCATCAGCCATAAATGCTCTAATATAATATTTAAAACTGCCGTGATTATGTTCTACAATCAAGGGGATCACACCGTAACTATGTATTTCCTTAGGGAACACGGAAATAGAGTCCACAATGGACACGATGCATGCAAGATTAGGGCATAACGCCTCCTATATAAACAATCCCTAAGGAACTACGAGAGACTTGATTCCTTATTCATACACAGGATACGCAGGCAACTTGAGATACAATGTCTCAGGCACAGTCTAAACATCACAAAAACCACCCCCGTTACATCGTTTCTTTTTCTTAGATATTGAATAAATTGTCACTAGGATAACGGCCCAGATTTTATGCCCGAACGATTTCCAACATCGTCAATATATATATATATATATATATATATATATATATATATATATATATATATATATATATATATATGCTTGTCTGACTTATGGAACAAGCCGTAAGAGATAAATACTAAAATATTTAAAATAAATAAGATAATTATTTGATTTATTGAACTATATCCTTGACATACACTTTGTGTGTTTTGCAGGCTCTCTAAAAAAGCTGGTTGGATCATCAATGTCCAATAACTCAAATCAAATATCAATTACGACTCGGACAATTTACGACATCACCGGATAGTAAATTCTTTAATATTGACTTAATTTTGAGGTTTACATTGAGCGTTATACGTAATCACTTCATTGTCTTTTATTAGAGCACTCGCATTAGATACTCTTAACGAATACTCTATTATACAATTTTAAAAACATGGTTTTCTAGTTTACAGAATCTTTATTTAAGATGAAATACATCAGACTATTTATTTTACATAATACGGAAGATGTAAAGGAAATTTTACAGAATCTGGATGAATGCGGTAGATGTAAAGGAAGTTTTACAGAATCTGTAGTTTAAGTAGAAAATAGAGTATCTGCTGCAGTGTTATTTTTCATTTTCAAATCTCCACAATAGAGTTTTTAAATGATTTACAGTATCTACTGCAAGTGCTCTTATATGCACAATTGTTCTATCTGGTCACCTACTAGACGCCTTAATTTGTAATCAATAACTGATAAAATTGGTACAACTAGACGTATATTCATATATTATTTCCTTCAGCCGACTCTATTTTATTGTTTAGTGATCACCACATTATATGATCAAACGTTATAATAAAATTTGATATCTAATATAAACAAATAAAAGTCTTCTCACAAAAGAATGTTTGTTTGTTTGTTTGTATTTATTTATTTAATTTTCTTTTTTAAGGAAAAATGTTTGTTTTGAAGTAGTATAATCAATATATGAGAAGAAAAATGTTTCGTGTCATAATACAATTTACACAATAAATTGTCACAACATACTTCTACATTATTGAATTTTTTTGAGACCCTTACTAAATCAATGAGTTGTGATAGTGACACAAAATATGTACAACAAAGTGTACAATAGACTTTCGCAATATTGATCTTTATGAGGCTCATATTAATTAATAAGTCTTACATCATAATCAATGCTATAAAAGTGAGTTATGGTACTTCGTTCTGTATATTTTGTTATGACATAAACATTTTGTTTAATCAATAAATCCTACGTCATAATTAATTATAAAAAATTGTGATGTAATTTGGTGTGACGATTTTGTTACGACACTATCACTGTTGATATCTGAGAACCTGAAACGCGTGTCAGCTAATTCCATAGGTTTATTTATCATTAAATTAATAGGAAAAGGATAACATATCTTATTTGAGTTAATTATATTGCTCCGTGACATCGGCTCCATATATATATATATTTAGCACGAGAATGAAAATACTTATTATATTTTCTTGTAGGTCAACATTGTTTGGTACAGTTCCACAAAGTCAACTCATTGATGGACAGCACCGAATAATATATATATATATATATATATATATATATATATATATATATGTAATATTTCGATTTTCGAAAAATGACAAACGTGTTATTTTGCGAAAACGTACGAAATATTATTAGGGTCAATTATTTAAAAAGTCTGATTTTCAACTTATTAGGGGTAATAGGACACTCCGAAATCTTATTTAGTTATAAGGACATTCTAATTTTAAAAAGGAAACTTATTTAGTTATTAGGACATTCTAATTTCAAGTGGATAAATAGGAAGAAGGAAAAAAAGGAAGGAAGGAAAAAAAAAAAAAAAAAAAAAAGCGCTCAAAGGGGAAGAAAAAAAAAACTACAATGTTTTTTTTTAATTCACCATATTTCTAAAAGTCATATATTTTGATCTAAAACTTGGATCATCATAATTTTTTCACTAAAATTCATATTTTTTTCGTCTGCTTTATTCTAAAATCAAATTTGATATTTTTCCGAATAAATTTCATAAATCAATTTTTTTCTTCATAAAAATCGACGTGGCATATTTATCACCGTCATACATTGACTACCTTCCCCGATGCATTGACCACCGGGATACATTAACCACCCCGATGCATTGACTGCCGCGATTCATTGACTACCATGATGTATTGACTGCCGCGATCCATTGACAACCTTGATCAGTGACATCTCATTGTAGCGATTTATGCAAATGACGCCTCATTGTAGCGATTTACGCGATGACTTCTTATTGTAGCGATCTATGCGTTGATGTCTTATTATATCGAATTATGCACTGACGTGTTATTGTAACGATTTATCCAGTGACGTGTTATTTTTACAATTTATGCATACCTTTGGTTGTAAAAACATGCCTTTAAACAAAAAAAAACAAAAAAATACATTTATTTTACAATGTTATCGAAAATTTAAACCAACACTAATCAAATAAACCAACATCAATCAAATATTTAAAGATAACAAAGAAATAAAGTTACTTTATAAAGTTATCAAATGTGTGTATCAAGTTGTATATGCGGTGACATCAATATCATTGCATCAGTTATCTAATTGTAAATACAGTCATCAATGTCACTGCATAAGTCATCAATGTCACTGCATCAGACATCAATGTCACTGTATAAGTCATCAATGTCACCGCATCAGACATCAATGTCACTGCATAAGTCGTCAATGTCACTGCATAAGTCATCAATGTCCCTGCATAAAACCTAACAACTAGATCAACCAGCTCTGCTCTTGTTTTGCATTTCTCCAAATATGGAGCTTTTAATATGGATAGAAGTACAAGTTTGGTGAAACTACAAAGACTCTTCACTATGACTCTTGTAATGGCCACACGTTGTTTGTGCCCTCCTGATAATTGGATTCATTGTGGAATCCCTCAATTCTTTAACACGATCTTGAATAATTTGACGATCTTGTTTAGCTTAATGTCCCTACATCATTCATCAATGTCGCTGAATCGGACATCAATGTCCCTACACCAGTCATTAATGTCCGCGATCGACATCAATGTCCATCGCATAAGTCATCAATGTCCTTGTATCAGACATCAATGTCACTGCATAAGTCATCAATGTCACTGCATAAGTCATCAATTTCCCTGCATCAGACATCAATGTCACTGCATAAGTCAACAATGTCACTGCATAAGCCCAGACCACCCAGATGATCATAGAGGGCACTCTTGTCAATCTCTTGATGATGGTAACTCTTGCACACATAGTAAAACACACTCTGCACTAATAGGCCAGCCATATTAACTATCACCAGCAATCCAACCAAGAATCCACCAACCATAATTCTTGTAAGGACACCATGATTATCCCCACCATTAACCACAACTGATGAGAATATAGTGTGATCAATCCACAAATAGCCATATACCCAAAAACAAGGTTGAAAGCTATCATGGTCCTGCCCTTTAACAATCGATAGCTCTTTTCATAGTTGCAAGCCCATAAACCGGCTCCAATCTGAGAAACCATGCTAGCCAAATGCCACAAAGCACTTATATCGACTGCACCCCAGAAAGCAGGACAAAGACAACCATAAGAGAAAGAAAAACAACCCCAAACTATGAGTATCCACAATTTATTATAAGCAAGCACCATAAACCCAAAAAGACTTAATTGTAAGCCACCATGGTGAGTGAAACCCATAAGAAGGTAATAAAGAGCCTCCTAGATCGTACTTGTCTTTGCGAAAGCAAAAGGGACTATATCATCTATTATAAGCACCCAAATACACTCTCAACTAATTAGTAAAACACAATCTATGAATGCTACGAATGTTTCTCTAGGCGTGTTAATGTGGCACTTCGCTTCAGACATCAATGTCATGCGCATAAGTCATCGGTGTCCATGCATCGACATCAATGTCACCGCATAAGTCATCAATGTCCTTGTATAAGTCATCAATATCACTCCATCAAGTAGCATGTAAATCGGAAAAATAATTCTTACTTGGTAGTTCTTGAGCTTACACTTCTTTGTCAAAATGCATATAAACACAAGGAGACCGTAAGTAGACATCGAAAAGCTATTGATCGCATCAAACCATAAAAACTTAAAAGCACATCGCGACTTCCATGTATTCCATACATGGCATACCACTTTGATGACTTCAATGTCGTCTTCTTCTTTACATAATAGAATCTCAAAGACATCCAATAACGAATACACTCACAGCTTCTATTAACTTTTCCCATCAGTAATAGATCGTCAACAGGATCTTTTCCCATCACTTTGATTCTTCTCCTGGACTTTTACAGGACTCGGATCCATATTCTGCAATAGGAATAAAACCGCACCCTTGTCCCCCATGCTGCGTTTCACAAAATACGTATTCAATAAGAGACCAGAGCATACTAGATTTTAAAAAATTGCAATATAGTGGAAGTCAATTTTTTCTTGGTTGAATTCCAATGTCAAAACAAATATGTGAGAGTAGATGAATAAAAGGAAGTTATAAAAAAAAGAAGTACCTCACGTTCAGGAATGTATACAATTATCGGTTGAGAGCACAATTTCGACAGCACCTAGTAATGCAGAACACAGTGAATAATCAAAAATCTAGATTCAAACATTAAACATTCATCTACGAAAGCAAAGGCACGGAGTTGAGGCAGCAAGAGGCAAAATTGCCAGATTATCTACAGAAATTGGTTTATGAAAAACATTGGCGTCTATGGTGGAAGTGTACGGATGGAAGTTGCAGGTTGTGTATGAATCTACGTGTCATATGCTAGGGTTGTGAAAGATTAGGTCATCAAGCTGAAATTTTTTATCCAAACATAAGGTGATGCAGGAAGAAGACAGAAGCAAGGAAGAAGGATATTTTAAGCAGATGAATAGGGAAAATCATCCATTTCTAAACAGGGATGTGAGAAAAAATGAGGGGGTGTGGAGGGAAGGTGGCTCGGCTCTGTTTATATACAGGAGACGGTAACAAAATAGAAATTAGATTGTCCTTATAACATAATAAGTTTTTGGAGTGTCCTAAATGATCATTAAGTCTCTAACGACGGCCTTATAACTAATAATCGCTATATATATATATATATATATATATATATATATATATATATATATATATATATATATATATATATATATATATATATATATATATGTATGTATGTATTATTTTTTTTAGCAGATGTATGTATTATTTATAAAATTGTAAAACTTTTATGCATAGAAAATAAAAGATTTATCAAAATGTTCATGTGGCACTGTGTAAAAACTTTATGATTGCAGATAAAATGTTTATGAAGAAAAGGTTTATAAATTGGATGATGCAGCACAGTAATGAACCTTTTAGATACTCTAATGTCAACGCAAAAAATAGTATGTCTACGCAGATAAGTTTGACATAAATTTAATAAGTTTGAATATTAATTATTCTTCAAAAATGAAAAAGAGTACTTGTGTGGACACGTCAACTCAAATACTTAAAGTCGACGTAAATGCTCTACCACCAAAATTTCCTCCCGTAAAAACTTATGGCGGTAATGTATTATCGTCCACGTGGATATCGATTAGCGTCTATGTCGACGCTAATAAAAATGTTAAGCATTTACGTCGACACAGCGACGCAAATACTACACTTTTGCATCCATGTGATATTGACGCAAATACGACTGTCGCGAAAGCCCCTTTATCTAGTATCACCCTTCCACCACACCACCATCTCCTCCCTCTTCCTCCTCCAGCCCTCAATTCTTGTTGCCAAAGTTCAATTGTTGATTGATACCGCCAATTCATCCAAATCTAACATGAATCTCTATCCGTGCAGCTGATTGTGAATTTCTGTATACTAAACTGCGATTTTTTTAAGGCAAATTTAGGTCTTGAATTCCCAAAAAAGAAGTATCGAAAGAATTGGGTGGTATATAATGACCGTACAATCAATTTATCTATTGAAATGTCGTCTTTAGCACAGAAGCACAGATGATGCAGCTAAATTTACTATCTTTTTACATTCACCGTGTAACGGAAAATAATCACATCATATCAGTAAAAGAGAAGCATCTATGTAAATCCTTTTCTATCATGGCTGGGGCTCACACAATAGATGATTAACATTATATCTTTATATGCCCGTCAAATGTGGGCCTATAATGAGGGAGAGAATGTCCAACGGTTTTTTTAATTTTATTTTAGAAAACTATACTTGGAGCAGGGCCTGGGTCTATAAGAAGGGAGGGTTTTTTTTATTAACATCATATCTGAATACGCCCCTTCAAACGTGGACGCTATAAGAAAGGAGAGAATGCCAACACTTTTTTTTTTTTTTATATAGAAAACTATGCTTGGAGGAGGGCCTAGGCCTATAAAAATGGAGAGAATGCCCAACACATCGGGTTTTTTAAAAACGAAAAAGAAAAAAAAAAATTGCTTGGAGCGGGGGTCTATAAGAAATGAGAGAGTGTCCAACACTTGGGCAATCCTATGCTTGGAGCGGGATTGGAACTCAAGACTTCCTGCTCTAATACCATGTTAAATTACCAACTCTTCCAAAAACTTAAGTTTATAAGGAAGTAGATGATTAACATTATATTTCAATACACCACGGTATGATGTGACTACTAAAATGTAATGAAATGCTTACCATATATTTCTACTGAAAAGTAATGCAATGCAAACCATTTCTCATCACCAGGGAGTTTAATAAGTTTAGACACTCCTTGACAATATGTCATTATGCACAAGCTGCTTATTGTATAAAGTAAATACGTACCTTACTACTTGGTCGCAATGTTTCCTTTCGCATTTTTGAACAGAGGTTGAATAGTATATGGTGCACACAGGGTAAGCTAGACATTGTAGACCTTGACATGAATTACTATGTGGTACGGTTCTGCTGTAAGGAAGATTATGATACAGCTCTGGGAAATGGTCCCTGGCTCATTCAAGGCCATTACCTGACTGTTATGAGTTGAAGGCCATTCTTTGTCCCCTTGTCACAATGCAGTTAGCAATTATAGAAATTAACAGAGGAATAGAGAAATAGAAGAATTTGGGAGGGAAGAAACAGATAGAAGGGAAATTAGGAGAAGGGGAAGAAGAGATAATTTAGGAAGAAGAGTTTGTATTATCAATTCGCCTGAAAAGCTTACATTCCAGTCTCAACACTTAAATACCCCTAGATGTATAAGCTAACAAACTTCATAACAAAAACACCCTGCCTGACAAATAACAAACTCAAAAACAGATTACAAAGATTCCTAACAGCAAAATGACATCAGCACACGGTCAGCAACTTATTTAAAATTCCCTCCAACTCCTTTCCTAAAAGGGAAAGGTCTTAGCAAATGTGACATCTCCCTCCCCTAGCAAGCACCTTGTCCACAAGGTGGAAGAAACTTGGGAAATTGGGACTTGACGAAGGTAGCATCTTCCCAAGTGGCCTGTTCTTGATCCAGATTCACCCATTTGATAAGCCATTGCACCACAGCTTGGTTTCCTCTCTTAATCATTCTTATATTCAGCCTTTCTTCCGGATATAACACCAACTGCCCATCTGGGGAGATGACAGGGGGGTCTTCAGTGGATGGAGGTGATGTTCCAGAGTATTTTTTAAGCATTGATATGTGAAAAACTGGATGGATAAGTGTTGTAGCAGGAAGTTTCAACTTGTAGGCAACTGGACTGATCTTGCCTTCAATCATGTAAGGACCAAAAAACCTTGCAGATAACTTTACATTGCTCCTCACACCCATAGAAGCTTGCCTATAAGGTTGCAGTTTGACCAAAACCATGTCTCCAACTTGATACTCTCTTTCCACTCTGTTCTTATCTGCATTTTGTTTCATCCTTGCTCGTGCCCTGGTCAAATGATCTCTGAGTTCTCTAGACAGAATCTGCTTGTGTTTTGAAAATCATCCATGAGATACTACCCTGAATTTCCAAAGCTTCCCAAGGGTAGGGATTTTGGGAATATCCATACAATGCCTCAAAAGGAGATCTTCCCAAGGATGAGTGATGACTTGTGTTGTACCAAAATTCTGCTAATGTCAGCCATTTCCTCCATTGTTGGGGCCTGTGGAAACACATACACCTCAAACACATTTCCACACATTGGTTAACTCTCTCAGTCTGACCATCAGTCTGAGGATGGTAGGCTGAACTAGTATTCAACTTAACACCAGCTAGGCTCATCAAAGTCTTCCAGAATTCTGCTGTGAAAACTCTATCTCTGTCTGTAATCAAAGTCTGGGGTGCCCCATGTAATCTATATATCAAAGCAAAGAATTCTTGTGCCACACTTTCTGAGGTGTATCCCTTTCGTAAGGCACTAAAATGAGCATACTTAGTATACCTGTCAACAACTACTAGAATTACTTCCTTACCCTCAGACTTGGGTAGACCTTCAATAAAGTCCATACTCACACTTTCCCATGCCTGATTAGGTCTAGGCAATGGGTAGAGCAGCCCTACTGGATGATGGTGGACATCCTTGCACTGTTGGCAAGTAAGACAGGTCTTAACTAATTCTTCCACATCCTTGAGCAGATTAGGCCAATAAAATAAGGATGAAATCCTCTTATAGCAGGCTTGTATGCCAGAATGCCCTCCTATGGGGGAATCATGCAACTGTTGTAAGATTTTCTATCTGATACCTCCACTACTACCAACACAAATTCTGTTCTTGCAAGTCAGTACCCCCTGCTGCATACTAAAGTCTGGTATAGCTGAACCATTGACTAACAATTCTTGAATCTTTTCAGTACACCATTGATCATGTTCATAGCTATCCACCACATCTTGCAACCACATAGGAGAGTTAGAAGTCATGGCCACCAGATGCTCAGTCAATTGTGGCTGCCTAGAAAGTGCATCAGCTACCACATTGTCCTTGCCTTTCTTGTATTCAATCTTAAAATTGAGCCCCATCAATTTAGAGACACCTTTTTGTTGTAGACTAGTGGTGGCCCTTTGATCTAATAGATATTTCAAACTTTGCTGATCTGTTTTGATGATGAACTCTCCTCCTTGAATATAATGCCTCCACTTTGTAAATCGCCATAATCAATGACCATCAATTCCTTCTCATAGGTGGATAGTCCCAAATCCCTTGGTTTGAATGCTTTACTCAAATAGGACACTGGTCTACCATTCTGTGCAGAGTGCAAATTGACCCCACCCCAAATTGGCAAGCATCGGTTTTATGCAAAAGGCAATCGAAAAATCTGGCGAGAATCAATACAGGTGAGCTACATAGGTATCTGTTTTGATTCTCAAAAGCCAAATCAGCATCAGGATTCCATTCAAACCCATCCTTTTTAAGTAATTCAGTTAAAGGCCTAGCAATTATCCCATATTGTTTGATGAATCTTCTGTAAAAACCTGTTAAGCCTAAGAATCCCCTCAGTTCTGTAACTTTCATAGGTTTAGGCCACTGTTTTACTGCTTCAATCTTTTCTGATTCAGCCTTTACCTCCCCATTTTGGATGACATGGCCTAGATATCCAACTTTAGTCTGCCCAAATGAACATTTGCTGGTTTTTGCATACATCTTGTGCTCCCTCAATAGTTGTAGGACCTGTTCAATGTGTTGAATATGTGAAACCATATCAGGACTATATATCAAAATATCATCAAAAAACACTAATACAAACTTCCTTAGTTAGGGTTTGAGTATTCCATTCATGCACTTTTGAAAGGTTGCTGGTGCATTAGTCAATCCAAATGGCATGACTCTGTATTCATAATGCCCTTCATGTGTAACAAATGCTGTTTTCTCTATGTCCTGCACCTTCATCCTAATTTGGTAAAAGCCAGACCTCAAGTCTATCTTAGTGAAGTACTTGGCAGCTTCTAGCTCATCCAACAACTCATCAATGATGGGAATTGGGAATCTATCCTTAACTGTATGCTCATTTAGCTTTCTGTAATCTACACACAACCTCCATCCTCCATCTTTTTTTCTGACTAATAGCATGTGGGAAGCATAGGGGCTGTTACTGGGCTGTATGATACCTTGTTTTAACATTTCTTCAATCATATCTTCTATTTCCCCCTTCACTTGATGAGGATATCTGTATGGTCTGCTCTTGAAGGGTACAGCACCATGTATCAAATCTATGTTGTGAACCCAATTTCTTTCTGGGGGTAGCCCTTCTGGTTCTTTAAACACATCTGCATAAGAGTTTAGTACACACTGAATTTCTGGTTCAATCTGGGAGTGTGATTCAGCAGCCTGTATGGCATTTAGACATCCCAGGAGACCCCATGCTCCTTGCCTCACATATTTCTCCAACTTCTTACAACTGATCATTTTCAATTGTGCACCTTCCCCTATGCTTTTGAGGATGATGTCCTCACCATCCTTTTTAAAAATTGTAGTTGCAACTTATCAAAATCAAAGGTCATGGGACTATACTTCTTCATCCAATCTACCCCTAGGACCATGTCACACCCACCTAGCTTTATCAGCCTGACATCATGATGAAATCTATGGCCACTCATTAACCATGGAAGGTTGGGACAAATTGAGTCACTGAACATCTTATTCCCATCAGCAACAGTTACTAACATAGTCCTTGCAGGTTCAATAATGCATTTCATCTCCTTAGCCAGATTGGTATCTAAGAAAGTTTGAGAACTACCACTGTCAATCAAAATAGAGATATACTTCTTCTTGATTTGCCCCTGTATCCTAAGTGTGCTTGCTGATACTTGTCCCGACATGGTGTTGAGGGATAATTGTGAGAACTCACTAGGTTGCTCATCACAAATCTGGATTAATTGTTCCTCTTCTTATGCTACTACTTCACCAATCACTTCATCCTCCTCCACCAAGATACAATTCAACTGTTTGTATTTACATTGATGGCCAGGTACAAATTTTTCGTCACATCTAAAACAGAGGCCCTTGGCCCTCTTTTCTTGCAATTGAGCTGGTGATATGAATTTTTGTGTGATGCTGGCTGGTCTGATCAAGTTAGGGGCTCCACTGAACTTGCCTGCACTTACTGGGGTCTTAGGTTGCTGAATTGTAGGCTTATGACTGAATTTGGCTTCTTTACAATCGAATCCACCATTGCTTCTTGTGCTCTAGCAATTTCTAGAGCCTTGATAGTAGTTTTTGGGCACATCAAACGCACCATTGACCTGATTTCTGTGTTAAGTCCCCCAACAAATCGTTTGACATAATATTCATCAGGTAATTCCGGATTATGCTGCTTCACCAGCCCTTTTAAATCCTCAAACACAGCTAAGTATTCATCTACGGTTCCTTGTTGACTCAGTTTTTCAAATTCGTCCAACACATCTTCTAATGCACGATTACAGAATCTTCTACATACCTCTTGACTAAAAAATGCCATGAAGACTTAGGGAATTCAGTCTTCCAACCACCGTACCATGTATTGGCCATTCCTTTTAAATACAACTCTGCTAATCCGACCTTATGGTCATCAGGGGTTTTGTTAATGTGAAAATAGCCTTCACATATTCTAATCCAGTTTCGGGGGTCCTTACCATCAAATGTCAGAAAATCAATCTTGGGATGACGGGTATCGTAAGTTTCATATTCAGTTCTTACCTGATTAGTCTTCAGCTGGGCATTTGTTGGTGTGGGTAGCAGAGGAGCAGATCTATCCCTGTTATCAGTAGCTAATTTCTTCTCTTTACTCAAATTCTGGAGTAGTGCTAACATAGTGCTCAATTGTGAACGCATCTCTGTCATTTCCGCCTTGGTTTCATCACGAAATTGCAGCATCGCATCATTGATCTTTGTTTGGGTCTTATGAACATCATCAGTGGCTTTTGATCTGGTTCCGTCTGCCATTGCTTTCTCTGATACCAGATGTCACAATGCAGCTAACAATTATAGAAATTAACAGAGGAATAGAGAAATAGAAGAATTTGGGAGGGAAGAAACAGATAGAAGGGAAATTAGGAGAAGAGGAAGAAGAGATAATTTAGGAAGAAGAGTTTGTATTATCAATTCGCCTGAAAAGCTTACATTCCAGTCTCAACACTTAAATACCCCTAGATGTATAAGCTAACAAACTTCATAACAAAAACACCCTGCCTGACAAATAACAAACTCAAAAACAGATTACAAAGATTCCTAACAGCAAAATGACATCAGCACACGGTCATCAACTTATTTAAAATTCCCTCCAACTCCTTTCCTAAAAGGGAAAGGTCTTAGCAAATGTGACACCCCTCCAAGGAAAGAATCACTTAGACATTGGTGTGGGTGAGATTCCCAACAGTTTCGCTTGAATTATTTGATTTGTGTGATTTTGTTCTCAAATTAGCTAGAAGAGTGGGCAGGCCCATACTGAAGAAACATCGTCACTACACAGGCTCTGCATGAGAGGTAGGTATGCAAGGATATGTGTGAAAATGAATTTACATCCGGTTTTGAGTCACTCGGTTGTTCTCAATGGAAACAAGTTTCATGTTGAATACGAAGGACTGCAGTTGATATGCTTTGAGTGCGGAAAGTTCGTTCATAAAACCCTAGATTGCCCCAAATCTCACTCGGATGATGCTGGGGACCACGTCCACCCCTCTTCTGACATTCTGAATCCAATGATACCCCAAGGACCCACAGCAGAAAAACCTTTTGGGTCATGGATGATTGCGCAACCGAAGGCGTTGACCAACCGGCGGTTTAAAAGGTAAATGAAGTAAACCGAATATAAATAGCACAAGTCGTGCTGATGCAGGGTGGGGAAGCAGGGACATAGCAGGTCATTTGGGGTTTAGATATGAAGTATTATCCGATGGGGAGGACGATAATGGTCCATTACAAGAGGAGAGGGACCAGCCAGCAGAAGTACAGGATTTAAGGAAAAAGATGCAGGATGCGGCATCAGTCCCAGTGGCTCCTAATGTCACTTTGTTGTTGAAAGAGGATCCCAAAAATAACTAGAAAAACCAATCACCAAGATACAGCTCACGGAGCTCGGGCAAAAACAGTCTACTACACCACAAACGGAACAAGCAAAAAGAAAAGAACCATTTGCTACACCAACTACCAATATGCCCGCAGCCAAGAGGCCCACATCTTCCGTAGTGATGGGCAGACAGTACGAGCAAGTGTATCCTCCTCCCTCCGACATTTCCAACCAGAGAAACACCCAACTAAACCCATCATTGCCACCGGATAAATCAAAGGATGCACCACATGATGGGAATCCAAGGAAAAGTTATATAAATCACAATAGGGGATCATCTCTCAAGACGAAACCACCTGACAATAATGTGAACCGAGGGGCACAAAATATGAGGCGCGAGGATGGCAGCCTTGAAACCATTAACTGGAGATTGCGGGATGAACCGCCAGACGATATGGATAGTACGAAGGGAGGGATTCAGCCATCCTCCTAACTATCACTTTCTATTTTTATTTTTGAAAATGCATATTATTAGTTGGAATTGAAGAGGGGTTGGATCCGCCAAGTTCTTTCAGAATTTTAAGGAACTAGTGAGAAATCATAAACCATATATCTTTTGTCTTTAGAGACCAGAGTGATGAGTCCACATTTTGTGGTGTTTAATGCGATTATTTTATATTTATTTGTTGGGAGATGATCTGTTCCGGGTGTGTTTTAAATGATTATTCAGGTTTTAAGAGCTCGTGAGAGGTGACGGAAGATTTCAGGACTTATAAAGCAATTTCGGAAGTTTTGTAGAAGATTCGATAAAAGAAGGATTTCAAGATTCGAAAATTTCAGTTTTCACCAATGTCGGGCTTCCGGCTAATGAAGATAAGACTGAGTCTATCAAAGAAAACGGTAGATTATCGCTCTTTAGTCACATTAAGGTTTTATTAGTAGAAGGACTTTTTAATTAAGTATGATTATTATTCTTACTAGTATATTATATAACTTTTTTCACAAAATAATTGGGCTGGGCCCATTTTTGCAATTTACGTAAGCAGCACTTAGATATTAGGTTTTGTATAATTGGAATAGGAAGTAGACATGAGAACGAGAACGGAAGAAAGCTGCGCATCAACTTCATTTCCGTCTATAATAATTTTGTTATTTTGCTCCACATTATATTTAATTATGAGTAGGTAATTTTTTTAGGTGGGTTCTATTTGGACTTCTTTTTACTACTTGCACTACATTAATGAATATTTTTTCGGGTGAAAAAACGTCATCACATCTATGGTTGGTGTTAAGTGGCATACCAACGCCGGTGTCACCGACGTTGGTATGCCACTAGAACACCACCGAGGAAAAGTCATCGGATCGACGTTCTAAGATTTAACACTTTTTTATAGAGAGCGTCATCACATCGTGGTGTTCTTGTGGAACACCAACGCCATCTGTGATCGACGTTGGTGTTCCACAAGGAACTGCCGATGTGGTCGACGTTCTATATAAAAATCATGTGGTGCCCAAGTAATTTTTTGTGGTACAAGTAGTAAATAGGTGCAAGTAGTAAATAGGGGTCCAAATAGACCCCCCTTTTATTCCATTGATTGATTATTGACCCCTCGATTTCGTGTGGTTGTGAGGTGTAATTATTCTTTCGCTTTCGCTTGATTATTAGTATTTGTCTGTTTTTCGATTTCATATAAGATTAGAATTATTCGTTTAATTGTTGGCGCGCTGATGATTAAGCGATTATTTATCTTAGCACCAAAATCCATCTTAGGCGGTTGCAATAAAATATTGAATTTTTAGTGGTAACAACACATTACCTGCTGGTTCGTAGCCCGCAGGATTCCCTATTGTGGAAATAGATAATATAGGTTAAAGTTAATCCGGTTGGATTAATACCTTGAATTGGGTCTCTCAAATCCTAATGCTTCCGGGATTCCAAACTCTTATGACCGTATCTAGGGGTGTCGTCCGGTTAGAGAATAATTAACGACCGTGTCTTGATTATCGAATTTAGGAGAGATTGGTCACTTGACGGTTGTCGGTGACTATAACCAATTTATAAATAATTTAACGAGTCATCATTGAATCGATGATTAATCGTGGGTATCGAGGGAGAAATAATTAATTATCTAGAATTTTTTCTTCGTTTATTTTTCCTTTTCTCCTTAGGAAGTTAGATAAAAACCCAAATATATATATTTTTATAAATTTTAGAAGAAATAAATTCACCGTTCCCTGTGGGTTCGACCCCTACTTCTGCTATACTAACTATAAAGATAGTAGGTGATTTATCTTTGTTGGTTTGACGACCCACCAAAGTTTGGCGCCGTTGCCGGGGAACGGTGTTAGGTGATTTATTTCTTTTGAAATTTTGTATATAGTTTTTTGTTTTGTTTTTGTTGCCCTTGTTTGCAAGCATGTCAGGTTACAACTACACAAATCCTATGGCTAATCGTCATTTGTATGGAAACCGGCTGAATAATTCGTATAAGGAGAGATGTTATCAAAGTAGGCCGAACCATCAGGATTGGGGCTACACCTCTTACCCAAAAAATTACAATCCAAGATGGAATAATCAGTCCAATTTCAATTATGGTACTTCGCACATGCCTCAAGATTGGTCTACTTTCCAGCCGCGTAGTGAACAAGGATTGCCAGTTTCGAATTCAAGTAATACTTATGAAGAACTTGTGAAGACTTTTTCTACCACTATTGCACAGATAATCCAAACCGCTGTGATTCCGCTTCAAGAGTTGGTACAAGAGACTTCACAGAAAATCAAAACTGAAAGTATGCCTCTTAGAGTGTTGGTACAAGAGGATTCACAGTTCAAAGAAGAGCATTTTTCTTGGGTTCACAATATGCAAAATAAAATTGGCGAGCTGAAAACTGAGGTGGATCGGCTTCAAGAACAAAGATTGAAAACATCATCTCCAATTATATGGTATGATGATGAAGACGATTTTGTCCCATGATTGATCCAACACCAAAAGATTGATGATAATGATGATGATTACCAAGAAAATGGTGAAGAAATTCTACCGGTGTTGGAGAAGCTAGCAGATGATATGTCAAATCGAGAAGAAAGTCACCCGGAGGTAATCATAGTTGAAGAGCCATTGGTGCTTAGAGTTGTTGAGATGACCGTGGACATGCAAGTGAGCAAGAAGGAAATAGTCTTCCCATTGGATCACTATATTATGAACTGGGATGTGGAAGCCCCTAATCTGTTTTTGATTTTCTTGGTAAGATACTTCAAAAAAGTGCCTAGATCCAAGGCATAGCTGATTCTTCCTGAAGATGAGATGGATGGCTCACTTACTGAATATGGAAGGAAGAATCATGAAAGAAAAGCTATTCCATTTGACAATGGATAGCCGAGGTATGTATGTCTAGCCAAAGACATTAATAAAATGCGCTTGTTGGGAGACAACCGAATGAAAACATTTTTTTTTCTTTGTTTTATTCTATTTTTGTTTTTAGCATAATAAGTGAGAAAAGAGAGATTTTCACTTTTGGTGGAGGCTTTTGTCTGATTTGTAGGTGAAAAGCTAAATTTTGTGAAGAAATAGGAAGAGTTACGTTAAATGGCATCCACCTAATGTAGGGAGAGTTAAGTTAAATGTCGATGGAAGTGTGTGACATGGACAAGCTTATGGTGGAGGCATTATCCGTAATTCTAGTGGTGATTTTATTCTTGCTTTTCACCAAAGTTTCGGCACGGGTGATGCACTTTGGGCTGAATTTTCTTCTTTGCACCGAGGAATAAGCTTATGCATTCAATATGGTTTTCAAGTGGTTGATATTGAAGCTGATTCTAAAGTTATGGTTTCCATGTTGTTACATGATGATGTGGGAGGATGACCTTTATGTACGATCATTGCTAAAATTGGACAACACCTGAAAAAATTAGATTTTTCGATCAATCATATCTATAGGGAATGCAACTCAGTGGCTGATTCCTTAGCGGGTCTTGGCAATGAAGATACCATCTATTTTAATTTACATGATCTGCCTCAACAAGTTACTTCTGCTTTTCATGATGACATCCAAGGAGAATTTCGATTTCGATGCATACGTACCACATAAGGAAGCACTCTTCAATCATTTTGAAGAGTGCAAAGCAGGTTGTTTTGTTTTGGATAGCATATTCTGGTTTTTTTTAATCTCCAGACTTCTCGCTTCTGGTTTTCTATTTTAGGGATGACTCTGTTCCACGGGCGGAATGATACTTGGCGGCTTTCAAACACTAGACGACACCCTTCACGCTTGGAGGGTGTCAAACAGGACCTACATGCATGAACTGGAGTGCTTCAATCACGAAAAATAGGAGGTGGACTTGCAGTGAATGGATGCTTCAAGCTAAGATGAGTTCAAAATGCCATGTAGTCGTTATCCCAACCTATTGGAGAGACGAGCATGAGAGATATCTATATCAAGGGCGGCTCAAGCCACAAACACAGATTCAAGCCCACTTCACCTTTCACTTACGAAGATGGATGATGGAGAGGAAAAGATTTTTTGTTTTTATTTTGACTGATTTCTTGTATTTCGGGGTTTTAGTTTTGTGAACATAGGGTGCTGTACTCTTTGCTACTATGACGGATTTTCCCACACTGGGTTTGGCACTAGTAGGTTTTAAGGAGGCAGGACTTTGTTCTGACACGTAACTGATATAAGAGGATGGTCAGGATATGGCATGTTTGGAACTTTTGTTTTCTTTTTTTTTTTAATAAAATTAATTTTTGTTCCAAAAAAAAGGAAGCTTTTTTTTATAAAAAAAAACGGTTAAACCCTAACCGAAAGGGTCCCCACTCCCCTAGCGCACATAATGAGTAGAGATGTTAATCAGGTAACCTAATGGCTCGGAGTCAAAGGCTGTCATTATACCATGATACTGGAATGAAGTCGTCCCATAGGAAGCGTTTTTTTTTTTTTTAAAAAACGGTTAAGCCCTAACCGTGAGGGCCCCCTCGCTCCCGATCCCACAGGAATACGAGGAGAGGTTAATCAGGTAACCTAGAGATTAGAGTCAAGGGCTTCCTTAGACCACTGCATTGAAGTTTTTTTATCATTGGAAATCAACCCCTTTTACGGGAATCGAATCTCTGACCTCCAGCTTATGGTCCTGGCGTCACTACAACACCCTAACTCCTCACCACTAGGCCATATCCAGGGGATAGGAAGCGTTTTTTTTTATTTTTTATTTTAAACTTCATGGGTGGAGGTACAAGCTTGAGAAAATAGCAAGTAAAATTTTTATGATGTGATCACATCGAAATTCTGAGAGTTACTACAAAAAAAATATTTTTGAGAAACAAAGACCAAAAAATAAATGATATGATCACATCATTTAAAGGGGGAGCAGGACAACATTATTTTCCATTTGAAAAAACATTTTTTTTCTTCATTCTTTTCTTCTTTTCTCACAAATCTTCACTCCCTCCACTTCCACCCGACCCCTTCTTCTCAAAGAAATAAAAATAAAATAAAATAAATGCCCCTCCCACCCCGACCTCTACTCCCACCCACCTCCTACACTTCCATCATTTCTCTCCTTCATCCACAGGCAACATCATCGAGTCCAGAAGCATTTCAAAGACCTTCCCACCCACACCACTCCGGATGCCATTGACTATAATGGATTCCAAGGCTTATTTTTCGTCGCCCCACGGTCCGAATCGTAAGATATTCTCATCCCTTTTATTTTTTATTTTGTTTTCTTTTCTTTCATATTAGATTAACACTTTTGCATACAATGTTAGTTTCATATCATTGCATTCTTTTTTCACTTTTAACATACATTGGGGACAATGTATGATTTAAGTGTGGGGGAGCTTTTCATGCATTTTCATTTTTAGAATTGCATCTTTAAGGCATTTTAGGGTTTCATAGCACCGAGTTGCCTTTGATGACACTTTACCTTCTTTTTCATGTAAATCTTGAGTGAAGTAATAGTAATCAAATGCTAAACAACAAATGCAAACACACACTTTTGTTGATACACACTCACCTTAGGTCACTTGTTTGTGAACTTTGGAGGTAAAATCATTGAGCCCTAACAAAAAGCCACTTAAAAGTGAGGATTTCAACTAGCCAAAGAGCGCACTCGCTCATATTTATTCTTCGAGTGGTATCCACACTTCCAATGTCATTCTAGATTTTGCATTGACATACATTTCGAGACCACACTTTTTCTAGTTCAGTGCACTTAAGTGATTGAGACACTTAGGATTAACCCCTTCTTGACCCAATTTTGTTGGCCTACCCATATTTTATACCCCCTAGTGAGCCCCTTCTAGCCTGACCCTTTCTTTTGACAAACTCCAGAAATTAAACACATGGCCTTTTCTTACGATATCCCCTCTTTTGTTGACCCTATTGTCAAGAGATTGTATGAATAGTTGAATGAGATTTTGGAGAAGAACCATGAAGTGAGTATCCGGAGATGTATGGCTCAAGGTTATGTTATGAAGTGAATTGCATGATCTTGAAGAATAAAAAAAGAAAAAAAATAATAAAAATAATAATTTTGAATTGCAATGAAGAAGTGTTTTATATATTGAAGAAGGAGTTTGTTTCAGTGCACATTTTTTGCAAACTTATTTTGATATTGTTGTTTGCACTTCTATTCTCGATGTATGTTGATGGTTTTGATAGAAGTTCGAGCCATATAGTGTGTTTCAGTTGGAATCATTCCTGGCGACTACATGATTATGATGTTTACATTCATGTATTCTCCTTGACAATTTAACCCCTATATTTCTCTTTTCCCTTCCTTGTTTTTAGTCCCCAACCTCGTTATAACCTTGATAAAGACCTCATGATTTGTGCATTGGATTTTGAATTTATAGTGGTGGAGATTCGATTGATATGCAAACTTATGGTAATGCATGGTAGTGTGTTGATTATCAGGGTGTGTGAATTGTCCCTACGCATTGTAATGAGAGTTTTACCCCTGAGGACAAGTTGAGACTCTTTTATTTTGCCACTTTAAAGATTACGATAAAGTGAGTTAAAGTTAGTTATATGAACTCTAGTGTGCGGTGTGACTCGTGTGGTTCTCATTTGATTTGCATTATGGAATATGAGGTTGATGAAAAGAATTGGACGGTCGTCATGACTTGAATTCTTTTGGTGCTTTGCATTCATATAATTTTAGGTCATTAATAGGAATTAGATTCATGCATTTTTCCTTTCTTATTTTTTTGGGATGAGAGTGCATTGTTTGAGGACAAATAATGATCTAAGTGTGGGGGAGTGATGAGTCCACATTTTGTGCTATTTAATGCGCTTATTTTATATTTATTTGTCGGGAGATACTCCGTTCCGGGTGTGTTTTGAATGATTATTCAGGTTTTAAGAGCTCGTGAGTGGTGACGGAAGATTTTTGGACTTATAAAGCAATTTTCGGAAGTTTTGTGGAAGATTCGAAAGAAGAAGGATTTCAAGCTTCGAAAATTTCAGTTTTCACCTATGTCGGGATTCCGACTAATGAAGATAAGACAGAACCTATAAAAGCAAACGGTGGATAATCGCTCTTTTTCCCCCCTAGCAGGGTTCGAACACTGGTCTCTATTTCAGATTATAGTCTAGCTCATCATTAAACCGATGCACCTTGTGCGATTATCGCTCTTTAGTCACATTAAGCTTTTATTATTAGAAGGACCTTTTTAATGAAGTATGATTATTATTCTTCCTAGTATATTATATAATTTTTTTGCAAAATAATTTGGCTGGGCCCATTTTTGTAATTTACTTAAGCAGCAGCAATAAAGCATATAGTATTAGATATTAGGTTTTGTCATTGGAATAGGAAGTAGACAGGAGAACGAGAACGTAAGAAAGCTGCGCTTCAACTTCATTTCCGGCGAATCTTTTTTTCTTCCCATATGGTATAATAATTTTGTTATTTTGCTGACATTATATTTAATTATTTGAGTAGGTAATTTTACTTATTCCAGTTAATTGATTATTTCCCCCTCGATTTAGTGTGGTTGTGAGGTGTAATTGTTCTTTCTCCTCTCGTGATTATTAGTATTTGTCTGTTTTCTGATTACATATAGGATTAGAATTATTCGTTTAATTGTTGGCGCAAGATGATTAAGCGATTATTTTGATCTAGCACCAAAATCCATCTTAGGCGGTTGCCATAAAAGATTGAATTTTTAGTGGTAAACGACACATTACCGGCCTACCGGTTCGTAGCCCGTAAGATTCCCTGTTGTGGAAATAGATAATCTAGGTTAAAATTAGTCCGGTTGGATTAGTACTTGAATAGGGTCTCTCAAATCCTAATGCATCTGAGATTTCAAACTCTTATGACCGTGTCTAGAGGTGTCTTCCGGTTAGAGAATAATTAACAACCGTGTCTTGATTATAGAATTTAGGAGGGATTGGTCACTTGGCAGTTGTCGGTGACTATAACCAATTTATTAATAATTTAACGAGTCATCATTGAATCGATGATCAATAGTGAGAATTGAGAGGGAAATAATTAATTATCTGGAACTTTTCTTCATTTATTTTTCCTTTTCTCCTTAGGAAGTTAGATAAAAACCCAAATATATTTTGTTTTATAAATTTTAGAAGAAGTAAGTCAACCGTTCCCTATGAGTTAGACCCCTACTTTCGCTATACTAACTATAAAGGTATATAGTAGGTGATTTATCTTTGGTGATTTGACGATCCACCACAGAGCAACTAGCCAAAAAGCCGGCATGCTTATTGACGGTTCTCCTTTTACTATGGCCGTTTGTGTTGAAGCGAGTGGATTCTCTGGGGGAATTTGGTGAATGTGGAATGACAAAGTTGTGGAGCTGAAATGTCTCTCTTGCACATCCCAGTGCCTAAGTATGGCCATCTGCAAAAGTGCAGTATTATATTGGTGATTTCGTTTGTTTATGCTTCCTCGACGCCTAGCTTGAGATCAGATCTCTGGGATTATCTGAAACGTCTATTGGCCATCCTTAAATATCTGTGGTGTCTTATAGGCGATTTTAATCATGTAGTTGATCAAGAGGATAAGAGATGGGGAGACTTGTCATGGTGGCAAATGTAGAGAGCATGCGGTCTATGATTGAGAAGTGTAATCTTGTGAGGATAGACTTCCAAGGCCCGAGATTTACGTGGAGAGGTCCCATGTTCATAGGGTCCCATATTGAAGAACGGTTGGATCAATTCTGGAATACAAGTGACTGGGTGCTTAAGTTTCCCTTCTTTATTTACCAAAAATGGACTCATACCACTCTCCCATCCTTCTTACTCTGGTGTCAAGGAACCCGATTCAGAAAGGGACTTCGGGTAATCGATTTTTAAATGCTTGGCTCGAGCATGAAGGGTTTATGGATTTTGTGCAGCTTTACTGGGATACTTAGAATTCAACTATAAGTACTGCTATTCAGAATTTTATGAAGGAGGCTCAGATTTGGAATCAGAAGGTTTTTGGAAATATACTTTACAGGAAAACTAATTTCATAAATCGGTTAAGGGGTGTCCAAGAAGAAATGGCTAGACAACCTTCTACTTTTTTGTCTGAGTTAGAAGGGCAACTAAGGGAATAATATCCTTATCCAAGAAGAACAATTGTGGCATCAACGTTTACGCCTGCAATGGTTTGTGGAGGGAGAGCGAAATACTCATTTTTACCACCTCACACCCATACGTAGGAAGCAACGACAATCCATTAAAATTCTTAAATTTTTTTAAGGAGAGTGGACTAGCGATGAAAACAGATTCATAATACGATGTGTTGGTCCCTTGGAAAGGCTAACACAAGTTTAGATGGGGGGAGAATAAACTTGTCCCTAAAACTGGATTTAAAGCAAATTAAGGTTCAGTTAAAAACTTGTGTGGAGTTAAGCTGACAAAGTGAGATTAAGTCAAACTCGACTTAAGTGAAATCGAGTCAACCGGCAATGGATATGATTTTAGCCTTTTATTGATCTTGTTATTCTATTATGGAAACTGAGTGTTGTGAACTGAATTCTGGTGAATGTCAGTTGTGACTGTGAGGAGTATAACAATCAAGTATCACAATGCTGTAAGTAAAGGCTAAATAAATAAATAAATGCGTAAAGTAAATAAGGCGGATATTATAGAGGTTCCAGGTGGTGTAATCATGTACGTCCTCTCTTCCCCTGTGGTGCGAAGGAAAATTCCACTAGAACTTCTTGAGGTGAACTGTTTGTCCTAAACAATAGTCCTTGGCTAATCCCTAGCTTCACTATCTAAACAGTTGTGGAACAGGTAGAATTGCTGCTCTTCAAATGCTTGAACCACTGGTCCTTAGAGGGTAGGATTGCCTCTTCACCACTACCACCACAAACACAGATCTACCCGATCGCTTGTCACAATTGTCCTTGGCGAAACCTTCCCGGTTTGCTTCACAGTCTAAAACCTTTGATGTAGAATCAGGTTGGGCTGAGAATCAATAAGTTGATTCTTGTTTGTGGTTCTTCAAAGTGTTGGATTCTTGATAAATTCTTTGTAGCTTGAACACTTGAAGAAATACTAGATATGATCTTGTTATAGTTCAAAGATGATAGCAATTTGAAAAGAATAGACTGATGCACAAAATTGCTTGTTGATTCTTGTATATGCTCTGTTCTATATATTTTGTTGTTGGTGCAAAGTCTTCTATTTATAGTGTGAAGTCCAACGTTCATCTGGCTTCAATTTGAATTGTATCAACGTCTATCTTGCAACGGCTATATTTTCTGACCGTTCTGTTGTGTCAGTAACTCATCCAATGAAATAGTTTTCTTTACAACGTTCGACTGTACTTTCAGTTTGTTGGATGGCTGACTTATAAAACTGAGTTTCCTTATCAGTTTTGTACCGAGTTTTTCTTTTGTCAGTTTCTTGACTGACTTGAAGCATTAACTGAGATTTTACTCTTCTTCAAATATCAGTACTCCTGTTTTCATCTGATTATAATTGACTTAATCAGAGTACACCATGATTCATTATCATCTAAGAATTCATTGTCCTTATGATTCTTAGGTCTTCATACAAGATCCATAAAGTCGATTCAGTCACCACAATCTTGCTCGAAGTCCAACTTTCTGAGCCTCGACTTGTAATCTTCATAATCGAGTTTGAACCCTCGCTTCTTCATTCTTCAATAATCGAGTTTGAACCCTCGGTTCTTCGATCTTTTAGATAAGTCAATCGAATCTCAGAACTCTCAATGAACTTACCTTCTTGATTTCATGTAGGTGTATTCGAGTCGATTTGCTTGTCTCGATGATTTCGATTTTTAAATGATTTCCGGCCAGTTTTACAACACACTAATAATTACAGTGCTTGTCAGATGTAACCTATACAAATATCAAACTCTAGTAAAACTTATACATTCAGTTCTAGACATCTTTTAGCTTTCCACTATAACAGCTGGCTTCAGCACTTCATCAATGGGGTTAAGATAATATTTTAACAAATAAGATGAATTATCATCAAAACATAAATTTTATTTCCAACACGATGAGAGACTTTTTTATGGACCTCTATTCGGATGTTCAGAATACAAACCAATGCAGTTGTATATTTTGTTTCCCTAGTTTGCCTGCTTCTGCCTTTCACATCCTAAATAGGGGAGTGAGTGAAGCGGAAAATGAAGATGCCGTTTTGAGATGGGAACCTATAAGGTTCTTTGGGCCTAATGGGTTACCTCCCATTTTCTACAAGAAGTCTTTGCGGTGTTGTTGGGCAGTCGGTGATTGATTTTGTTAAGAAAGCTTTCGTGGAGCAGACTATTCCGGGAAATATGAATGAGGTGTTGATTACCCTTCTGCCTAAGCGGATACACCCAAAAATCCATCGCAGTTTCGCCCTATCGCCCTAGAAAATGTCATTACTAAAATCATTACCAAGGTCCTAAGTAATAGAATGAGGATGGTCAAAGGGGATATTATTAGTTAGTCAAAGAGGTAATGCATTTTCTCCACAACAAAAAGGCAAGCATGGGTTTATGATGGTTAAAGTGGATCTAGAGAAGGCCTACGATCGGGTTGACTGACACTTTCTTAAGAATATTTTGCGTGCTATAAGATGTGAGATGATATTCTGAATATCATTATGCACACAGTTACTTCGGTTAGACTCTCAGTACTTTGGAACAACAGTAAACTTAATGCCTTCTTCCTAAAAAGAGGCATTAGGAAAAGAGATCCGACTGCTCCATATCTTTTTGTTCTATGCATAGAAGTGGTCAATATGCAGATAGAAGAGGTTGTTAATATGGGGTGCTCGAAGCCATTACGGATATCGAAACATGGGCCACCCATATCCCATATATTTTCGGCGGATGACCTCCTTCTCTTTGGGGAAGCAACCGAAAAACAGGCTTGGGTAATGGAGGAGGTGCTGCAAAGGTTCTGTGTGTGCTCGGGCCAAAAGTTTAGTCTATCAAAATCATGGTTCTTCACAACAAGTAACGTTGGTACAGCGGTCAGGAATAATATTTCCACGGCACTTTCTATGCAATATGCCCCATCCCTTGGAAGCTACATTGAGGTGCCTCTAATCCAAGGTAGGCTTAAGGTGGCCCATTTCTCACCATTAATTGACATGTTGAAAGCCAAGTTGACATCATGGAACTCCAAAGCTTTGTCCAAAGTAGGTAGAAACATTTTAATCAAAAGCTCGTTGTCGACCCAAGCATACTACCAAATGCATATATCTTTAAATTGCCTCTGTCCACTATAGCTGCGATGGAAAGAATTTGCAAGGATTTTCTTTGGGGTGACGAAGAAGGTTCATGAAAAATTCATATGGCTTCAAGGGAAAAATATGTAAGCCAAAAGATGAAGATGGGTTAGGCATACGCAAGCTGAACGAGATGAATTTGGCATTTCTTGGAAACTTAGTTTGGAAATTGTTGCATCATAAAGAGAAGCTTTGGGTCCGAGTTATGGCTGACAAATACGTCAAGTTGATGGCGAATCCCAAACCCGGATGTTCACCTATTTGGCGTGCTATTTGCTAAGGTTATTCTATTTTGTGGGAAGGCCTGGATATATCCCATGATCGTATTGTTTGGAAATGAGATAATACATGAAAATATACAGTTGCGTCTGGTTATTCATTCCAAACCATGGGGCATGATCAAGGGCCAGACATTGAGCCCAAGGACGCCTCGTGGATGCGGATTTAGAAGTTAAAAGGCCCAGCTCGAGGTAATTTTTTGCTTTGGACAATGAAACACGAATCGCTCCCAATTTATGAATTTCTTGCAAAGAAGCATATTATCCCATCCCCGGACTGTCCTCTTTGCGGAGTGGAAACGGAGTCTCCATTGCATGTGTTGAGAGAATGTTTTTAGGCAACACCAGTGTGTTGTAGTTTTCTTCCAAGGGAGCATTGGACAACGTTCTTTGGAGCTCATACTGTCGAATCTTGGATGAATATTAATCTGATTCGAACCAATCGATCCTATGTTGGCTCTTCGGATTGGAGATACACGTGGAGAGAAGCAGTTGATGGGATTTGGCTTTGGAGAAATAGAACCTTGACGCATCAGAGGAAGAAAGGCTACCGGCCTTCGTGTTTGCATCCCAAACGGTTGAACGGGCGAAGAACCTTCGTCTTGCTTGGCATGAACTAGATTAGAAATTAGTATTTTTTTAAATTTTTTTTTTGGCTTTTTTCCTGCTGTTGTGTGCAGTTTTTCTGATGTTTTGGACAAGTTCATGCTTTTGTGATTAATAAAGGGATCGTTTCATTAAAAAAATCAAAAAATACGTAGCTTACCACATATTCAATTTAAATTTATAGTTTTAATAATTAAAATATTTTTTTTGAGAACTATTAATGTAATTTTAAAAATAATGTTCAGACGTAAGACGAAGCGAGATGTAGGTGGAGTTCATAATTTAATTGGATCCGGTTTTCTTTATTTTGAAGGGTGGATCCGCTTTAAGACTTGTTACAAGTCAAAATTAGGAAAATGATCCTACAACTCGGCCTATTAAGGATTTTAGTCATGCTCTTATTCCGGTGAGCAATATAGTCCTCTAAGTTGTTGTTGTTTTTAAATGGTCATAATCGCCGGAAATAGCTGACTGGGCATCCGAATTTTTAAAAAACGCTTACGCGGCTTCCACGTTGGATCCTACATGGCTCCATTTACTTTAAAAAAGTTGATGCAAGAGGGATTTGAACCTGTGACTTATAGTAAAAGTCTAAGCACTTTGCCATCCAAGCTAATGCTTCAATGTTAATTTATGACACAACTTATTACTAATGCAACACATTTCCCCAAAAAAATGTTCTAATCTATCTTAGTAATGAGGTTGCATCGGTACCGGCACTTAACTCACAACGGGAAAGTATGTTATATGACTCGCAAAAATATATATACTTAGCTATAATCAACTTGCTCAATTCTCTACAGGCATTTCATGAAAGGAATAACTGGACTTGATGGAATAAATCTACGTTTCTTCATAACTATTGATGATGTATGGGCCCTCTAGGCCGGGTTACATACAATTGGGCCGGGCCCATTATAAAGATTAAACGATAAAGATAAATGGAATGGTAAAGCAGGACTTTACTAGACTCTGACCAGGACAATCTTCTGTACAGAATAGTCAGATGAGCGGGGCTCCGCTATGTTCTGTCCAGAATGATCTCTGGACAGAATGATCAAATAAGCAGGACAAAGACAAGGTCAACAACGGCATAACCATTTAGAAACGTGGGTAGACCCCACGTCGTATAGTTGGTAGAGTATCCGCTGATAACTCCCCACTAGAGGAGAGGGGGCTTATCCCCATGATCTAAAGATATAAAATATAGAGCCTGAACTACGAAGGGTATTTGATTCCGATTCTACACTTGAATTGGATACATAGGCAGCTCTCTCGAAGAGTTCAGTCCAAGTTCATACAAATTTTACCTGTTTCTATATTACTTTCCTAACTCGAATCATTTGATTACCCAATTACAATTTTTGAGGAACATCATTTGGCGCTAGAAGGACGGTTGATTCTAGTTAGTGAGTTATTTTTACAATAAGAATGGAAAAAAATTAGAATAAAAAGCACCAGAATAAACCGGGAGTGGAGAATCAAACCAGGGAAGAGAACCCAGAAGACAACAATCAACAAACAGGGAAGAAAATTCAATTGGAAGAAGGACAAACCAGCACACCAAATGCAATCAGGCAGATGTTAGTGGGAAACTTAGCAAATCTGAAAGGAGAAGAAATAAAAGCTATCTTTGAGGAGGTTATAAAAGCGAGAAATCTGGATGTCCAAGTTTTGAAAACACCTCCTCCTCATAGTATAAGTAAGAAAGGAAAACATGAAGCAGAATCCAGCATAAAGGTGTTTGTTACTCACCCGGGTGGTGATAACGCGAAAGCAGAGTTGGACGCTATTCTTAAGCCTAAGCAAGATGAGTTTAGGTTGGTATCTCCTTTTACTGAGGACATTGATGCATTTCCTTGTCCTCCAGGGTTTAAGATTCTCAAGATCCATTCGTATGATGGTACCAAGGATCCATATGATCATATGCATCAGTACATCCAGCATGTGAGTTTGTACAATGCACCAGAAGAGATGAAATGCAGGGCATTTGCAACTCTTCTCATAGGGTAGGGAAGAGATTGGTTCAACAAGTTGAGCCCCAGATCCATACCAGACTTCCCCACTCTGACCAGAAAATTCATGCATGCATTTATTGCTGCAAGACCTTTCTAGAGAAAATTAACCGAACATATTTGCTGACCATCAGACAGAAAAGTGATGAAACAGTATTACAGTTTATCAAAAGATTCAATGGAGAATCATCCCAGATAGCGGATTTGGATGATAAGTTCTTAGTGGCGTCCATCATGGCTGGTCTGAAAGAAGGGCGGTTACATGCTAAGCTAAGCAGTAAGAATCCGAGCACAATAGAAGAATGTCTGGAAATTGCATATAGACATTGTCAAGGTGAAGAGGCAAATAGCGCTAAGAGAGAGGAATCTCACAGGGATTCTAAAAAAGGAAAAATTGATGATAAATCTGATAAGAAAAGAAAATCAGTTTGGGACAGAGTGACCGCTCCCATAACTGAAAGGTTAGGGAAGAAAGGGGCTTTGCAGGGCAAAAACCTTATCCCTCTAAATCGATCTCGTGATCAAGTTCTGGCAATCATGGAGAAAAAACGAATCGCCAAGACTCCTCCTCTATTGAGGGGTCCAAGAGAGAAAAGAGGCCATACAAGATGGTGCAAATATCATAAAGACATTGGACATGATTCTGAGCAGTGCGGGGACCTGATCAGAAACATAGATGCAGCAGCTATGGAAGGAAAAATCGATGAATGCATCGATCGAATGCAAGGAGATAACCCTAGAGGAAGAAGAGAATTTAGAAAATTCAACAACAATCAGGACAGATATAATCAGAGGAGACATCGAGATCCATCCCCTGACGCTGACGGGCATAGAGAGAATGTCCCAATCAACACGGTAAATACGATTTTTGGAGGACCAGCAGGCGTCAACAAGACTGCCCAGCAAGAAAAAAGTTGCAGTGCAGGAACAGATGGAGAAGCCAAGAAACAAAAGGTGATGGGAACCGTTCAGTATGGCCCAAGAGATGCATTACCAGCCGTCGTGAGCAACGAAGGACTGGTAGTAGAAGCGGTTAGACAAAAGAACCTGGTCAGAAGAATCTATGTGGACCACGAGCGGCAAGATATCGTGCTATATTATAGTGCATTCCAAGCAATGAAGTTAGCAGACTCAGAGTTGACTCCTGTGTCAACTCATCTCTTTGGATTTACGGGACCTCCTATTCATCCCGTGGGTATGCTAAAGTTATTAATAACTTTCGGACAAGGATCACGGAGCAGGTCTCTGATGGTCAATTATGTAGTAGTGAAAGCCTCATCGGTGTACAATGTGATTTTGGGTAGACCGGCATTGATTGATCTCAGTGCAGTGGTATCACCGGCACATAACAGTATGAAATTCCAAACATTCGAAAGGAGAAGCTACTATTAAGGGAGATGTGGATGCTGCGAAGAACTGCTACACAGCCACAATCAGTGGAAAGATGAAAGTGCATCAGGTGACAATAGAAGATCTCGTTCCAGAGGAAGAAAAAAGTTGGCAGTTTAATGATCCTATGGAGTCAGTAATGTTAGATGAAATTGACCCCGAATCCACAGTCAGTGTAGGATCATGGATACCGGTGGCGAAGCGATTCGATCAAGATTTTGAAAGACTACAAAGATGTGTTTGCATGGAAAGCAAGTGATATGCCTAGACTGTCAACAGAGTTGGCTGTCCACAAACTCAACATTGACTCAACCCGAAAAACAATGAAGCAGAAAAAAAGATCTTTCGCTCCAGAAAGGATACAGGCTGTCTAGCAAGAGGTAGAGAAGCTGTTGCAGGCCAACATGATTAAAGAAGTTATATATCCTGAATGGCTAGCAAATCCGGTGCTAGTCAAGAAGCCAGATGGCAGCTGGAGAATGTGTGTGGATTTCACAGATTTAAACAAGGCATGCCCTAAAGATAGTTACACTTCCTCTAGAATTGACAGGCTAGTAGATTCCACAGTTGGATATGAAATTTTTGCTTTCTTAGATGCATATAAGGGATATCATCAGATTACGATGGATCCTGTAGACGTTATAAAAGCTGATTTTATTACTAAATTTGGTTCCTACTACTATGTGTCTATGCCTTTTGGATTAAAGAATGCAGGGGCTACATACCAAAGGGCGGTCAATACAATTTTTAACCAACAGATTGGTAAATCCATGGAAGTGTATGTGGATGATTTATTGATCAAGAGCAGGAATACCTGAAAGATATGGCAGAAGTTTGTCAAGTATTGACACAGACTAGAATGAAGTTGAATCCTTAAAAATGCACCTTTGGAGTGAGGTCAGACAAATTCCTTGGTTATATGATATCCAAAGAAGGTATCAGGGCCAACCCTAATAAATTGGAAGCTTTAAAAACTATGCCCGAGCCAAAGAACATCAAAGAAGTCCAGCGATTGACTGGGAGACTATCAGTGCTAAATCGTTTCTTGTCAAAATCAGCACAGAAGTCTTTACCTTTCTTTAAAATCCTCAGAAAAGCCAGCACATTCGAATGGGATGCAGAATGTCAACAAGCTTTTCAGGATTTGAAGGATCATATCAGTCACCTGCCAACCCTAACTCCTCCTCAGGAGAGTGAGGTATTATTCTTATACTTATCCTTCTATAATGAAGCAGTACGCGCTGTGTTGGTAAAACAGCATGGCATGTTACAAAGGCCTGTGTATTTTGTAAGCAAAGCCCTACAAGAACCTGAGGTCAGATATTCTGAAGTAGAAAAATTGGTTCTAGCCCTGGTGCATGCTACGAGAAAATTAAGAACATACTTCCAGAGTCATCCAGTGATAGTGTTGACGAATCAACCCCTAAAACAAATTTTGGATAAACCAGATAAGTCTGGAAGATTGGCAAAGTGGGTTGTTGAATTAGCAGGGTTTGACAATGAGTACAAACCAAGGAAGGCCATCAAAGCTCAAGCATTAGCCGATTTCTTGGCAGAAGAAAAAGCATTGGCTGTAGAGCAAAAGGCAGAGCAAAAAAAGGCTGAACAGTGGCAACTCTACATAGATGGAGCCTCCAACAAAGAAGGAGCAGGGGCAGGACTCCTACTCATTAGCCCAAAAGGTGAAGAATTCCCATATGCTCTTCACTTTGAGTTTCAAGCCACTAATAATGAGGCATAATATGAAGCTTTGATAACTGGATTAAACCTAGCACAGAAGCTAGGTGTGCAGAACTTAAAAGTATACACTGATTTGCAGCTTGTAATAAATCATATCAAAGGAGAATATGAGGCCAAGGAAGGCCCCATAAATAAATATCTAGCGATTGCACAAAGGAAATTGCAAAACTTCTTAATGGTAGAAGTGGAACAGATAACCAGGGCCCAAAATACCATAGCGGATGCCTTATCTAATTTAGGGTCAAATTTTCTGTCAAACAAGAAAGTGCTGGTTGAACAATTAAAGCAGAAAAGCTGTGATGAAGTTGAAGTACAACCTATAACACAGACAGAAACCTGGATGGATCCAATTATGATGTATTTGAGAGATGGAATACTCCCTGAAGATAAGGGACGAACCAAAAAACTGATAAGATTTTCAGCGAGGTATACTCTGTTCAACGATGTGCTGTACAGAAGGTCCTACATAGCACCCTGGTTAAGATGTGTCACCTCAGAAGATGGAGACTATGTGTTGAGAGAAATTCACTTTGGAATTTGTGGAAATCATTTAGGAGCACGAGCTTTGACCCGAAAATGTAGACTCTTTGGATATTACTGGCCAGAGATGCAAGAATATGCAGAGAAGATAGTCAGAACTTGCAAGGCATGCCAGGTGCATGGTAATTTATCACATAAACCTATACAAGAGATGACATCAATTGTATTACCATGGCCTTTTGATCAATGGGGAGTAGACCTAGTGGGTCCGTTACCTAGAGCACCAGGAAATTTCAAGTTTCTGGTAGTGGCAGTAGATTACTTCACCAAATGGGTGGAAGCAGAACCTTTGACCACCATCACAGCCAATAATCAAATACAGAAATTCATGTGGAAGAATATTCTGTACAGATATGGTATTCCTAAAGTCCTTATCTCCGATAACGGCACGTAGTTTGAAGATCAAGGAGTGCAAACTTGGTGCACAAACCTAGGAATCTCTCAACACTTTACCTTAGTAGCCCATCCTCAAGCCAGTGGGCAAGTAGAACAAACCAACAGGCAAATAAAGCAAGGGTTGAAGAAAAGGTTAGAGCAGGAAGGATCTCATTGGGCAGACCATCTCCTAAATATCTTATAGGCTTATAGAACTACCCCAAATACCGCAACACAGGAAACTCCATATTCCTTAGCATATGGATGCGAAGCAGTAATACCCGCAGAGATTGGGCATAAATCCTCCAGGACAAAATTGTACTGTCCAGAAACACAAGAAGCAAATATGCTGCACATTAAGGATGAGCTGGAACACAAAAGAGAGGTAGCTCTAATACAAATGGCCAAGTACAAGCAGAGGATTGCTCAATACTACAACTCCAAGGTTAAAGGTACGTATTTTAAAGAAGGTGATTAGTTCTGAGGCGAAATGATGCCAGCAAGCAGGTCCAACTGGAAAGCTAGATCCAAATTGGGAAGGTCCTTACTAAATAATCAAAGTGCATGGAAAAAGATCTTATCAATTGGCTAATGCTTCTGGACGGACAGTTCCTAGGAGTTGGAACGCTATTCATTTAAGGAAATATTATCCCTAATAGAGCCTTATTTTCTGAAGTTATTATCTTATGGAAATAAATTTTTATTTATTTTGTTCATCGTATGTTTGCATTTTGTAAGATATGTTGAAATGCAAAAAGCTAAAGGCAAAGTGCCAAAATATATATTGAGCTTTAAACTGGCAGTGCAAGAACATTCTGGGCAGAAGACCCATCGTAAAACCAAGGTGTCAAACTTGCAACGTAAGAACATTCTGGGCAGAAGACCCATCGTAAAACCAAGGTGTCAAACTTGCAACGCAAGGACATTCTGGGAAGAATACCCATCGTAAAATCAAAGTGCCGAACTTGCAGCGCAAGGGCATACTGGGCAGAAGACCCATCGTAAAACCAAGGTGTCAAACTTGTAGCGCAAGGACATTCTGGGCAGAATACCCATCGTAAATCAAAGTGCCAAACTTGCAGAGCAAGGGCATGCTGGGCAGAAGACCCATCGTAAAATCAAAGTGCCGAACTTGCAACGCAAGGCCATGCTGGGCAGAAGACCCATCGTAAAATCAATCAATCGTTCAAAACTTGCAGTGCAAGGTCATTATGGGCATCAAAGTGTCAAACTTGCAGTGCAAGGACACTTTGGGCAAAAAAACCCATCCTAAAATATAAGTGTCACATTTACGGCGCAAGGATACTCTGGGCAGAAGACCCGTTGATGTATCAAAACTTGCAATGCAAGGACACTATGATCAGAAAAGCCAACATAAAATACAAGTGTTACTTGTAGCGCAGGGACATTCTGAACAGAATATTAATGGGTTTAACGTTTGTTGCAATGCACAACATTCTAAACAAAAATATACTATACAAATAAATAAGCTAAGGATAAAAATCCTAGCTTCTTTGCTGCGCAATAAGGGGATAGGAAATTCAAAGAGCTAAGCAGAAAAATATCAAGACGAGAGCCAATTCAAGGGGCTACCGGTCAAAGTATCATACAAATAAGATTAAATAAAGCAACTACAAATTACATCAAAAGTTACTTGTTAAGGGTGAATTTATACGATTTATATTGATATATTTTATGATAATTTCCCTCATATTTGTATAATTTGCAAAAGAAACGAGTGTTTAATGGAATTATTCAGTAAATGAGGTTTTTAATGAGTTATTCGCAAAATAGGTTAATTTTGGTGTTTTAATTTTGATTTTATGATTATTTGGATGATCTTACGTTTTGCGATGTTTTGATGTGTTATAGGTACGTGTTTGATGCTCAAATGATGATCAAAAAGAGATAAGAGTCGAATTACATTGATGATAGAAGAGATAATGATGGTTGGGATTGATCAAGAAGAGATAAGTATGGAAAAATCAAGATTAAGTC
This sequence comes from Gentiana macrophylla, assembly GCA_026214975.1. Classification (NCBI taxonomy): domain Eukaryota; kingdom Viridiplantae; phylum Streptophyta; class Magnoliopsida; order Gentianales; family Gentianaceae; genus Gentiana; species Gentiana macrophylla. The sequence goes on from CM047817.1 coordinate 70,053,470, forward strand.
AATCCTGAACGTGCGCGTCGAGTTCCGTCCAGTTGGGACGGTCGTTTGATCAAGTGAGCGGGCGCCCAGAGGTGCAAAATCGTCTGAGTCTTGAGATATTTGATGAATCAAGGCGTCGGACCCATTGGACGAGCGCCCAAGACAGGAAAATCGATTCGAGAGTTCAAGAAGTTTTTCGGAATCGGCGTTCACCCTTTTCAGACGGGCGTCCATACGCCGACTTTGCCCAAACCGACTTTGTTTCCTATAAATACTTGCTGTTTTTCCACATGAAAGATACCATATGCTCATTACTCAAAACCCTAAGCCTGGGGCGGCTTTTAGGCTGCGTTTTACACTTTTTATTCCAGTTTTATGATTCAAATTCTAGATTAATATTAGTGGTTTTTATGTACTTTTCTTCTACAATTTCGAGCTGCAAGAGGATGTTTAGAGGCTAAGCCTTCATCAAGCGAGCATTGTGAAGCCTATCCAACATGTTTTGATTCCGTTTCTTCGATTATATTGTGAGTTTTTATCTAAAGTTGTTTCCTTTATCATGTTTGATATTGTTCATTGCAATTATATCGAAAGATGTGCATGTTTGATTGTTTTATGTTGATGAAAGTCATATAAACATTAGATCGTCGTGATAAGGAAGAGATGTTTAATCTATATAAGAGAGTTAATAGGTTAGATTTCTAGGTTACAAACGTTAAAGTTTACACCTTTGATTAGTAAAGTCGTTAATCCTTAAATCGAAAGATACAGATTAATAGGTGAACTATCTAAGAAATTAGGGTTCATGTTTTAGACACGGTGAAATCACAACTTGGTTAGAAGACACAATATAATCGAGATAGGAGTTGATACTTGTTAGTATAGGTGGATCAATCGCTCATTTGTTCGTTATAATTTGAATTTAATCCCTTAAAACTTGAATTGTTTAGTTTAATCAAATCCTCTTATTGCATCTTAGGTTTAGTTGTAGTTTAAATTGTTCGAAACCCGTATTTTCCTGGATTTAGATTCATTCTTTCTTGTCAGCTTTTACATTCGTGTTATCTTTACTTCGGTCTCGTTTAGTTTTATTTCTTTGTTTAGGTTAGTTTTCGTGACATAGTTAGTTAAACAAAAACTAGGATTACCAATCGTCAGTTCCCCGTAAGATCGACCCGGTATCAACCTCTTTACTACGATCCTTGCACTTGAGGTAAGCCTAATTTATAAATTTTATTACTTGTTTATTTTGCATTAGATAAATCCGTGAACAAGTTTTTGGCGCCGTTGCCGGGGAACCGAACGGTTGCCTAGTGTTTGTTTTTTTTTTGTGTGTTTAATCGTTTTTGTTCATATGCTAGGTAGATTTTTAATTAGGTAATTAGGGTTTTAGTTTAGGGTTTAAGGTCTTCCCTTTGTAGTTCCCTCGTGATTAGTTTTTCCTTTCTATCTGTTTCCTCTTTCTGTTTTCTGTCTTTCTTCTTTCCCTTCTTTCTCGCTATCTTTTCGCGCTCTGTTCTTGTTTTCCGCTTCCAAACGAAAGGCCTGGACATTTGGACGCCCGCTTCTTCGGAAAACTTTCAATCTGAACTGCTTTTGCTCACTTATACGGCGGCCCATAGGTTTAGGACGCCCGCCCAAGTCTTCGCCTGCAGACGAGCGTTTGGACCGCAAAACGCCTGTCCAGTCTAAATTCCATCCGGACACCCGTCCAGACTTTTGGACGTCCGTCTGGTCCCTTTCTTCTTCGATAATTTTGTTTCTTTTTCCTCTTCTCTTTTCTTTTCTTTTATTAGGCTTTAATTTTTAGTTTAGGCTTTTACTTTCTTCGTTTTTAGACTTCAACCACCTGATTTTGGTTCGGTTTATGCAAACTCGAAGTCAAAAGGGACCATTATTGTATACCCCTGACTTAGAGCGGACCATAGTCCGGCCAAACAGGCGGAAAATCCGTTATGCGTCTCTTTCTGAAGAAGCCGATCAAGATTTAGAGGATCGTTTAGCCGAAGAATTTGAAAACTTCATAATTATGGCTGCTGAAGATAGACGTACGTTGGCAGACTACGCCATGCCTGGCGAAGTGAAAGTCAACCCGGCTATTGTTATCCAGGCCATTAATGCTCAGACCTTCGAGCTAAAGCCTGGCCTCGTTCAGATGATGCAGTATGCATCAATTTTCCATGGGTTTCAGTCCGAAAGTCCGCACACTCACTTGCATACATTCTTGGAGGTATGCGGCACCACACGCATCCAAGGAGTAAGTGAGGACGCCATTAAATTGAAACTCTTCCCATTTTCATTGAAGGGAGAAGCTAAGGAGTGGTATAGCTCTCTCCCTGCCGAATCTATAAATACTTGGGCTGAACTCGAAAAAGAGTTCTTGAGTCAATACTTCCCACCTTAAAAAACGGCCCAATGTTTAAATGAGATATTCACTTTCTACCAGAAAGAGAATAAATCCTTTTTCGAGTGTTGGAAAAGATTCAAGTCTCTGCTTAGAAAGTGTCCCCACCATGGCTTGCCACTGGAAAGGCAAGTCAACACTTTCTTTAGTGGATTGACCGAGCTTACAAAAGGCATGGTCAATAGTTCATCTGGTGGGGCGTTTTTGAAGAAAATGCCTGATGATGGGTGGGCACTGTTTGAGGACATTGCCAAATATAACTACGCCCCCTCTTATCAAGCCATTCAAGCACCTCATCCTCCTAAGGTTGAGGAAGTGAACATGCAAAGTTTGATCGCCATGCTGCAGAAGCAGCTGGCAACTTCTCAAGTTTCGAATCAGACGAATCAAACTTCTTCCTTTCCACAGAACCCTCAGGTTCTGTATTGTGAGAGCTGGTGTCAGACGGGCCACATGATTGGCCAGTGTCAATTCAATCCCCCTGCACCTTATCAAGTGAATGATGTTCATGATTATGGGCAGTATAATCAAGTCACATGTCAGAATTGTGACGAGGTGGGGCACACATCTAGATTACGTCCTATGAACGGATGAATCGTCAAGTAAATGCATTCTATGGCGCCGTAACAATCAAAGGTTTAATCAATTTTCTGGCCAGAATAATCTCCAAAACCAAGGGTTCAATCAATCTTCAAGTTTCAATCCGAATTCTAATTTCAATCAGAATCAAAATCGAAACCCTGGTTTTCCTCAGAACCAAAATAATATTTTTTCCAAATCTAATCAAAGGTTCAATCAGAATTGGCCCGCAAATTCTAATCATCTTTGTCCAAAGTCGGCCCACCATTTTATTCTCAAAATTTCCAAAACTCTCAAGGCCCCTCCCAATCTAACAATCTTGAAGCTAAATTGGAGGAGCAAAATAAAAGTATCCAACTCTTGATAAGTACAAATAAGAACCTTGAGAGACAAATTGGGCAATGGTGAGCGATTAGCTTTAAGACCCCAGTGGCAACCGCCGATTTCACGTAAAAGAATCCAAAGGGTGGTCAAGTTGCTCAAACCGATTTGAACAATAGCCAATGCACTGACCTCGTACCTTCAATCCCATACGGTAGAGAAGAGGCCAGTGCGATGAATTTAAAAAGTGGTACTCAACTAAGTGGTCCCTCTCACCAGGGAAACCACTAGCCCCTCCTGCCCTTGATAAGGAAGGAGGGGAAGCTGAGCACCTACACTCCCCTTGGCCGAAAGAGAAAACTCAGGTGGCTGATCCCCTGAGAGGTGAAAGAGTTGGAAGTCCTCAGGTGGCTGAACCCCCGATGAGTGAAGAATCAAGTGGAAGTTAGGAGGCTGATCCCCTGACTAATAAAAAGATTGAAAAAGCTGTTCGGTGGAAGGATCTGGAAGACAAAGCTGTCAGTGCATCTTCGAAGAAAGTCTTTTCTGAGAGTGATCTGAAAAAGCTTCCATTTCCACCAAGAAAGAGCAACATCCCTTTGAGTGAAGATAAGAAGTATGAAAAGGTGCTGAATCTCTTGAAAAATACTCAGGTGAATCTTCCATTATCAGAGGTCTTGGTTGAAATTCCTAAGTATACAAAATTTATCGAGGATGTTGTTTCCTCAAAAATGAAGTTGTCAGACATGGAGAGGCTGATTGGTGAGGATTGTTCAATGATCAATTATGAAGACTTACCAACCAAGAGAGGTGACCCTGGAAAGTTCGTGCTTACAATGTTAATGGGAGGCCTGGTCTTCCCTAACTCTTTGTGTGACCTGGGTGCATCTATAAACCTCATGCCATTGTCTGTGTGCAAACAATTTGGGTTTGATTGATCTTCTAGAACCCACTACCATGAATTTGTAATTATTTGATAGATCTTCTAAGAAAGCGGCGGGAATCTTAAAAGACGTACTAGTTCAAATTGATAGATTTACCTTTCCCGTTGGAGTGCACGCCCTAGACATTGACAAGGATGAAAATGTCCCCACGATACTTGGAAGACCTTTTCTGTTCTACACTAGAGCCCTCATTGATCTGCGATGGTGGGCGAGTGACGATATCTGAGTTGGTGATCAAGAAGTAAGCTATAATGTCTCGAGATCCATTCAAGTACCTCCGGTCCACCAACCGGCTTTTCCATTGAGGATATGTTTGATGACTTCAATGATTACATTGAAAAGCAAGTCATGGCTGTTGCAACTGAATATGAGCGATTGGTTGATAATTTGAATAATCATGGTGTGGTAAGTCTAGAGCAGTTAGAAGCTAAATTTGAGGATGAGTTGTTGAAAGGAGAAGCTTTGGCTGTTGGAGCGCTAAGTAAACTCAGCAATGTTGAGTTGAAAAGTGGAGATCTTAAATCAAGTTTAGAAGACCCCCCTGCAGATTTGGTGTTGAAGCCGTTGCCTAAACATCTGAAGTATGTGTTCCTAAGAGAAGACGACAAGCTTCCTTTGATTATTTCTGCCAAACTGTCTCGACTAGAAGAAATGAAGTTAATAAATGTCTTGAAAAAGAACGAGAAAGCCTTTGGGTGGCAAGTAGGAGATATCAGAGGGATATCTCCCGACATCTGTATGCATAAGATCAAGACTAATGAAGGGGCGAAATGTGTTAGACAGCCCCAGAGGAGGCTCAACCCTCATATGCAAGAGGTGGTTAAGAAAGAAATCATCAAACTTCTGGATATGGTATCATTTATGCCATCGTTGATAGTGAATGGGTTTCCCTGACTCGGGTAGTTCCCAAGAAAGGTGGAATTACGATTGAGAAGAATGAGAAGGGAGAAGAAATAGCGTTGAGACTTGTCACTGGTTGCTCAATGAAGTAACCATGAAAGATCACTTTCCCCTTCCATTCATTGACCAGATGCTTGAGCGTCTGGCAGGCACGATTCTCTCGCTTCTGGATGGATATTCATGATACTTTCAGATACCCATTGATCCGGTGACCAAGAAAAGACCACTTTCACTCACCGCTTATGGTGCATTCGCTTACAGGCGAATGCCATTTGGTCTCTGCAATGCCCCAGCTACATTTCAAAGATGTATGCTGGTTATCTTTGACGGGCTAGTAGAAAAGTGTATGGAAATCTTTATGGACGATTTTTCGGTCTTTGGTCAGTTTTTCGACGACTGTCTTGACAATCTAGATCAAGTGTTATCCAGATGTGTGGAAAAGAACTTAGTACTCAATTGGGAAAAATGCCATTTCATGGTAGATGAGGGAATAGTTCTTGGCCACAAGATCTCCGCCAAAGGTATTGAGGTAGACAGGGCCAAAGTAGAAGCTATCGAGAAGATGAGTTATCCAAAGAATGTGCGTGAAGTGAGAGGCTTTCTTGGACATGTCGGTTTCTACAAAAGATTCATTCAAGACTTCTCCAAGATAGCCAAGCCCCTGTCTACTTTACTTAAGGAAGACGTTGAGTTCGATTTTGATGAGAGTTGCAAGCAGGCGTTTGAGGAGCTTAAGAACCGTTTAATCTCTGCTCCAATTCTTATATCGCCTGACTGGAATCTACCTTTTGAGCTTATGTGCGACGCATCAAACTATGCAATTAGTCTTTGTTTTAGGACAAAGAATCAAAGGAAATTCCAGCCAATCTATTACGCCAGTCACACATTGAATCCTTCTCAAGTTAACTATACTACTACTTAAAAGGAATTATTGGCCGTAGTCTTTGCTATGGACAAGTTTCGTAGTTACTTGTTGGGAGCTCAAGTGATTGTGTGGATCGATCACACGCTTGCGATATCGATGACAAAGAAAGAGGCCAAACCGCGCCTACTGCGTTGGATACTGACCCTACAAGAGTTTGACGTTCAAATTAAAGACAAAAAGGGCAGTGAGAACGCCGTGGCGGATCATGTTTCGAGAATGTTAAGTGAGGAAAAGGATGATCCTGACGATATAGATCTTTACTTTCCTCAAGAAAACATTATGTTTATCGATGGCTGCGCTCCAGATGTTCCATGGTATTCTTCCATTGTCAATTACCTTCATTGCCGATATCTTGATCCAGAATTGTCCTATCAGGAGAAGAAAAAGTTCTTCTCTGATTTGAAATCTTTCGTTTGGGATGAACCTTATCTGTTTAAGATCTGTAAAGATGGTCAGCTTAGAAGATGTGTTCCAGAATCTGAGCAACGTGATATTATTGAGCAGTGCCACAGTGGACCCACTGGAGGTCACTTTGGTCCTTGGAAAACCGTTGCTAAGATCTTCCAATCTAGTTTTTATTGGCCTATGATCTTTAAAGATACAGAAGCTTTCTGTAAAGCGTGTGATAGATGCCAAAGAACCGGTACTCTGACAAAGCGTTTCGACATGCCATTGACACCCATCTTGGAATGCGAAGTCTTTGATGTATGGGGTATTGATTTTTGATGAGAGCCAACTTTACTATGCTTCGGAGCATGTTTTAAGCCCAATTTATGACACTTTCAGCTTATTTTGGGTAGTTTTAGACCGTTTATAGGGCAAAATAGCATTGAGCACTCACTTTGAGGTAAACCGTCACATAGATGGAAAAACTCACCATTTTATGGTATTTTGACCCTTTTCGAGCCCTAGTTATCTTGCGGAGTTATGCTCGGTATGTGTTTGAATGTTGTGCTGCAGGATCTAGGTGAGTTATGAGCCCGGAATTTAAGGCACGAGATTTAGAAAGACGAAACCGAAGACCGGAAATGGAAATTGATCAAAAATAGTTGTTGCTTTCACCATATGTGCACTTCATCAGCCATTTTATCCCATATAAAAGCATTTTCAGGACTTGAAGTCCTCATGAAAGTTGTAGAAAATTTAATGAGATTTCCAACGCACTTTGAATCACTCAAATCGGAGCTCTACACACAAAGATATTGCCAGATTACTGAAGGTGTATCAGTCCAGGAATTTTTGGCGCGCGCTGAAGACTTTGGCGCGCGCCAAAGTAGAACAGAGACTTCCCAGAATCACAGAACAGTTTTGGCGCGCGCCGAGAACTTTGGTGCACGCCAAAACTGCTTTATCTGTACATTTTTGGGCGTTTTTAAACAGATTTTTCACCCCCATTTTTCAGAGGAACTCATACCTAGACTCACTTAGACTCTCTTAGGTCGATTTTCATCACTTTTCTCCCTTAGATTAGCTCATCTTTCACTATCTCTCTTAGATTAAACTCGAATCTAACTTAAATTCTAGCTCCCTTTGTTGGATTTTGGCATTTTGGAGTCTTCTTCTTCCCCAAGTGACAATGGGTGTGGATGAAGATTGATGTAATTCCAACTTCTCTGCATTTTGGTAACGAAAATCATCTCTTAACTTGTTTTATGGCTTTGATTTCCTCTTTGATTCTTGTTCCTTTCATTATTATGAGTAGCTAAACTTTTCATAGCCAAATTATGTGAAAATTGAAGAAATCACCCTCTAATTGATGAAATTGGGAATGGGTAGTGTTTAATTGTTGTTATATTGATTTAATTCATGTCTTAAAACTTGTTATCAATGCTTGAATTAGCTTGTACACCTAGTTCATGAACAAACACACCACTTTTATAAATGTATGTTGCGAAGGGAGTGGGAAAAAAGGTTTTAAGATCGTTATTTACAATTGGTGAGTTGTTTAGATCGATTGGGTAACGAGGTTTGTCGGTGTAAATCGAGCGGCTCTAGAGCGTTTATCATGTTCGGTCGATTAAATCCTTAAAGCGAATTTGTTGAACGGGCGAAGGGTACTAGGTTGTTGCTTGGCGCCTAGTACTATCTTAGGAGTTTGCACCCATGAGCAGTCGACATAAGCATTAGGATGGTTGGTTGGTATTCCATTCCCAAATAATCGATTAGAGGGGCGGAAGTAATCAATTGGATCATGGTTTGGCTATGTCTCTCTTTATATTTCATATCTTTAGTTTAATTATCGTAGTAGTATAATCACAACACGAACAACCTTTTATTGACCTAAACTAAGTACGAAGACGACTTTGGTATTCGATTGATTCCTCGTGGGATACGACCTTGCTCACCTCTATAGTGCTTCCGACCCGGTACTCTGCCAGTTAAGGTTGGTCGTTACTATTTTGGCCATCAAGTTTTCTGGCGCCGTTGCCGGGGAATTAATCGATATCTCTTAGGTCATTGGAAGACTTAGGATTAGGTTGTTTTTATTTTATTGTTTTCTTGTTGTTTTTGTTTGTGCAGTTTATGATAAAAACTCGTCATGGAATTTACTAATGAGCAAAATATGTTCCAAGCTCAAGTACCTCAACAAATTTTCAACCAATTCCACAACATTAACCACATGCCAATCTCCCAAGTATCACAAGTCCCAATTCAACAAGCTCCAATTCAAGGCCAAGGCCAATTACTTAAAAATTATTTCATGCCACGTGCAAGATTTATTCATAATGCCATTCGCTTACCTCTTATTGATGCAAGTGACTTTGAGATCAAACCACATGTGTGGAATTTGATAAAAGAGCATGCGCTCTTCTATGGAACTGAGACAGAGGATCCATATCAGTTTTTGATGTTATTCACAATTGTTTGCGGGACAATGAAGATAAGTGGGGCAAGTGATGATGCAATCCGATTGAGGATATTCCCTTTTGCATTGAGAGATAGTGCTGTTGATTGGTTAGACTCTCAAGCTCATGATTCATTGCATACGTGGGAAGACTTGACTTCGGCTTTCTTATCGTACTATTTTCCACTCCATAAAACAATGGAGATCCGGGCTGAGATCTCAAACTTTTCCCAACAGCCGGGTGAACGACTTTGTGAAGCATGGGACCGAATGAAGGCTTTGCTAAGAAAATGTCCACATCATGGGTACGAGATATGGTCACAAATGCTAATCTTTTATTACGGATTGAGGGATGATGCAAGAAATGTCTTGGACTTGGCAAGTGAAGGATCACTATTGAGCTTGACGGCCCCGGATGTGTATGCCACTATTGAGAGGATTACTACTAACAATAGGCAATAGGACAAGGGCAAGACTCAAAAGAAGGTAGTTGAGACCATAGAAATTGATCAACAAAAATTGATGATGGCACAGATGGAATCTATGGAGAAGGCAATCATGGATCTTGAAATGGGTCAAAGGCTACAACAACAAGGTTTTTCTCACCATTTGAATCAAGATCATCAACCATTTCCACAAGTTCCTTGTGCACCCCCGGGATTGTCTCATCAACCACAACATCAAGAGAGGAATCCCCAATGGGAAGCGATGATAGAAAGCATAGCAATGATTATTGATGCTTTTGTGAAGAATGTGGAGCAATACAAGACCATTACAGATACTCGTTTAGTAAACATGGGAGATTCATTGAAAAGTCTTGAAAACCAAATGAGGCACTTGACCGATTACTTGAATACCGCACCAGTCCAAGGCCTACCAAGCAATACCGAGACAAACCTGAATGAGGTAAATTCTATCTTTGCAGTGTATGATGGTGAGGATGATGATGTGGTTACAGAAAGTCGTGAGGCAGTTAAAGATGTAGGGTTGGTAGAGAAGACAAAATAAGTGTTGGTTTTTGATGAAGCAGCTGAGCAAGACATGAAACTTGAAGGAAATCTCTTAGGTAAGCATGTGAACAACACTTCTGAGGGCAAAGAAAACTTAGGTATATCTCAATCTAGCATTCATTTTGATTTGAGTTCCCATCCCTTTCCCCATCTCATGATAAGAAGGCGAGTGTTGTAACTAAAAAGCAAAATCGTTTCGTTGACATCTTGCGTAAAGTGACGATAAACATTCCATTAGTTGATGCTTTAATGAACATGCCTTTGTATGCTAAATTTCTTAAAGATGTTTTATCGAAAAAGCCTAAAATGCCAAGTGTTGTTTATTCTAATGAAGAGTGTTCTGTGATTTGTCAAGAGAAAGTTCCGCCTAAACTTAGTGACCCCGGGAGCTTTTCAATCCCATGCATGATAGGTAGCTCTAAAAGTCTCAACGCCCTATGCGTTTTAGGAGCTAGTGCGAACCTTATGTCGTACACTACTTATAAAAAACTTGGTCTTGATAGTATTAGAAAAAATAGAATGGTTCTTTCTATGGCGGATAGGTCCATTAGGTATCCTAGAGGCATCGTTGAGAATGTGCTAGTCCAGGTTGATAAGTTTGTTTTTCCGGCTGATTTTGTCATTTTAGACATGGAAAACAACTCTAGAATGCCTATTTTGCTTGGTAGACCATTTTTGGTCACAGGGAGAGCCTTGCTTGATATGCAAACCGGAGAGATCACTTTGAGAGTTCACAATGAGAGCTCTACCATCAAGGTTTATGAGCATGTGGATCATCCATATGATGATTGGGATAAACATGAGAGGGTTGATAAGGTTGAGGTCTTTCAAGTGAGTCAAAGCACTCAAGAGTGGCCAAAGAATGAGAAGAGTGAGTTTGATGCCCAGGGGGGAAGAAAGAATCCTAATGTAAAATTTGGGGGAATCAAGTCTCGTCAAGGACTCTAAGCTTGACAATCAAATCGTATAACCCCATCAAACTTCTTTCTATCCACCAATTCCACCTTCGTGTCAATGGTATAACTCTAAAGTTGACACCGTATAAGTCATTCCGTCAAGCCAATGACGTATAACAAAGGCGCTCGGGGGAGGCAACCCACCGTTTCTCTGTTTTTGCTTTAGTTTTTGGTGTTAGGAGTGGTCTAGGGTGCTACTTTGGGGGATCTTGATACCGTTTTTTAGTGGTTCTTCTTCGATCCGTTGTTGGCTCGTATCTTTTTGCATGGATGTTGTTTTACTTGTTTAATTGTTATTGCATCGTATGCGCCCCGAGTCGGTTCCCCTTTTTGGTTTCATATGATCGTGTATGTGACTTTGCGCTCTTTTATTATATCTCGATATTTGTTGCTTGCTTTTGGCACGGTGGTTGTTCCCCGTGCATGCGTTTTCTTGGTGTTTTTGTCATACGGCTTCAGGTATTCGAGTGGAACTTTCATGGATAAGTCATGTACATGGTTTGCGCCTCTCTCCCGGGTTAAGCTAATCCTTCTTTCTCCTTTATCATTCACACACTGAGGACAGTGTTGCATTTAAAGTGAGGGGTGGTAGGCTTAGCTTTGATATGTGCTTCATTGTTTTTCTGGCCATTGTGTTGTATGCTTAGTGTTTGGTCACTTCTTTAGCAAACTTTTGAGCACTTTTTAAAATTTTCCATGGTATTGATGCTACATTCGTGTGTTGAGTCTTCACGTTGATAGGGTAAACGGTTTAGTGAATGTTTGAATGCATGCTACTTGGCTTACTACCTTATCTTGGAAATGGGATTTTCACGCACGTACAGCTTCGATTTCATGAACCATGGTAACTAGTTGCCGATTATGGTAGACTTAGGCAAAATTCGGCTACCTAGAACTCATATTATTAACTTCAAGATGAAATAGAAAGGCCGACCTTGGTAGAGTTTGGGTTGACAGTTATGGCGTTTCTTTGACCCGACCAGAGCCAAATAGCCATCCCGTGACATATTCCACAGTAACCCCCCTAAGCCTTGATAGGATGTTTAGACCCCCATCCGACACTTAGCCTTCGTTATTTAGCCCGTAATTACCTGACCCTTGAGCCTTATTTGTGGTCTACATTCCCTTGAACACCCTACGAGTTGAGCTTAATCATTTTTGTTTTTTCACACTTGCTTAGGCAAGTGTGGGGTGGTAGAGTGGTTTGTATTCTTGATAGGAGTTGGTATTATGAGCTATGTCACGATTTGGAGGGTAGGAGTTCGTTTTTCATATTATGTATATGTGATGGCCTTTGACTCAAACCTAATAAAAATTCAAGTTCAATTCAAAAAGAAAAAAAGAAAAAAAGAAAAAAGAAAAAAATCAAAGAAAGTTAAAAAAAAAAGTTATGAAAAGTAAATAAAAGGTTGAGTCAAAGAAAGCCAAATGTATAGGACTCATGTATTGATTTGTTATATGATGTTGGTGTTTGGGATGAGTCCTTAGTATAGAAACATGATTCTTGTACGTTTTTGCCTCGTTACACTCGAGATATAGTGCGATATGGCATTTTATTTCTTGGATCAGGTTTCTAGTTTCATTTTGAGCTAGAGAAGGGTAGAGCTAGCTACGTTTTGTATTGCTACACCCCGTGATTGAGCTTGCTCGTTTTTGTCTCTTTGTTGTTTCTTCCCAGAAATTCCCTTCGGTTAGCCCTGTCCATAGCCTAACATTACAACCTTTCAAGTCCTACTCGACCTTGCTTAGCCTCGGTTTGGCCCCGATTAGTGGAGATGCTTATGAAGTATGAGCCTTTTGTGTAGTCGCGATGACCTAGCATCCATAATCCAAACCGGTAAACCGTGGTAAATGTAGGAGAAGCTATTCACACACACACACATCCCATTTGCTTGATAAGGCATGGTTAAGTTGCATTCATTTACTCATTTACTTGTCGGTTATCTTTGATATGTGATTGGCTTGACCTACGCATGTAACGTTGACTCTTTGGATTCTTTTAAAACGCTTATTTTGCTCGAGGGGGAGCAAACGCTAAGTGGGGGGTGGTTGATGAGAGTTAACTTTACTATGCTTCGGTGCATGTTTTAAGCCCCATTTATGACACTTTCGGCTTATTTTGGGTAGTTTTAGACCGTTTATAGGGCAAAATCGCATTGAGCACTCACTTTGAGGTAAACCGTCACATAGATGGAAAAACTCACCATTTTACGGTATTTTGACCCTTTTCGAGCCCTAGTTATCTTGCGGAGTTATGCTCGGTATGTGTTTGAATGTTGTGCTGCAGGATCTAGGTGAGTTATGAGCCCGGAAGTTAAGGCACGAGGTTTAGAAAGACGAAACCGAAGCCCGGGAATGGAAATTGATCAAAAATAGTTGTTGCTTTCACCATATGTGCACTTCATCAGCCATTTTATCCCATATAAAAGCATTTTCTGGACTTTAAGTCTTCATGAACGTTGTAGAAAATTTAATGAGCTTTCCAACGCACTTTGAATCACTCAATTCGGAGCTCTACACACAAAGATATTGCCAGATTACTGAAGGTGTATCAGTCCAGGAATTTTTGGCGCGCGCCAAAGTAGAACAGAGACTTCCCAGAATCACAGAACAGTTTTGGCGCGCGCCGAGGACTTTGGTGCACGCCAAAACTGCTTTATCTGCACATTTTTGGGCGTTTTTAAACAGATTTTTCACCCCCATTTTTCAAAGGAACTCATACCTAGACTCACTTAGACTCTCTTAGGTCGATTTTCATCACTTTTCTCCCTTAGATTAGCTCATCTTTCACTATCTCTCTTAGATTAAACTCGAATTTAACTTAGATTCTAGCTCTCTTTGTTGGATTTTGGCATTTTGGAGTCTTCTTCTTCCCCAAGTGACAATGGGTGTGGATGAAGATTGATATAATTCCAACTTCTCTGCATTTTGGTAACGAAAATCATCTCTTTTCTTGTTTTATGGCTTTGATTTCCTCTTTGATTCTTGTTCCTTTCTTTATTATGAGTAGCTAAACTTTTCATAGCCAAATTATGTGAAAATTGAAGAAATCACCCTCTAATTGATGAAATTGGGAATGGGTAGTGTTTAATTATTGTTATATTGATGAATTCATGTCTTAAAACTTGTTATCAATGCTTGAATTAGCTTGTACACCTAGTTCATGAACAAACACACCACTTTTATAAATGTATGTTGCAAAGGGGTGTGGGAAAGGGGTTTTAAGATCGTTATTTACAATTGACTGAGTTATTTAGATCGATTGGGTAACGAGGTTTGTCGGTGTAAATCGAGCGGCTCTAGAGCGTTTATCATGTTCCGGTCAGTTAAATCCTTAAAGGCGGACTGTTGATCCGGGCGAAGGGTACTAGGTTGTTGCATGGCGTCTAGTACTATCTTAGGAGTTTGCACCCATGAACGAGTCGACATAAGCATTAGGATGGTTGGTTGGTATTCCATTCCCAAATAATCGATTTGAGGGGCGGAAGTAATCAATTGGATCATGGTTTGGCTATGTCTCTCTTTATATTTCATATCTTTAGTTTAATTATCGTAGTAGTATAATCACAACACGAACAACCTTTTATTGACCTAAACTAAGTACGAAGACGACTTTGGTATTCGATTGATTCCTCGTGGGATACGACCTTGCTCACCTTTATAGTGCTTCCGACCCGGTACTCTGCCGGTTAAGGTTGGTCGTTACTATTTTGGCCATCAATTTTATAGGACCATTCCCATCATCTTGTGGAAATAAGTACATCTTAGTCTGCGTTGATTACGTATCGAAATGGGTGGAGGCTCAAGCCACGACTCACAATGATCATAAGACGGTCATGAAGTTCTTAAAGAAAAATATTTTCGTGAGATTTGGATGCCCTCGAGCCTTGATCAGTGATGAAGGAACGCACTTTTGCAACCGACCCTTAGAAAAAGTGCTTGAAAAGTATGGTGTTCGTCATAAGACTAGCACTCCATATCATCCTATGATGAGTGGTCAGGTTGAACGAAGCAACCAAAGCATTAAGAAAATCCTGGAAAAAACGGTCAACAGTCATAGAAAAGACTGGAGTTTGAAATTGGATGATGTACTATGGGCATACAGGACCGCCTATAAGACTCCTATGGGTACATCTCCATATCAAATGGTTCATGGTAAGCCATGTCATCTGCCAGTCGAGTTAGAGCATAGAGCTTATTGGGCTACAAAGTTTCGAACTTTGATTCCCAATCTTGTGGTAAGCATCGATCGCAACCAGTGATTGCATGAGTTGGACGAGTCGGACTCCAGGCCTCACGAAAGCGCCAGGATCAATAATGATAAGATGAAATTCCTCCATGACGCCAAGATTAAGAAGAGAGAATTTCAAGTCGGGGAACAAGTTCTTCTGTATAATTCCAGGTTACATCTGTTTCCTGGAAAGTTAAGGACACGATGGTCTGGTCCCTTTGAGATTCTTCAAATTATTCCTGGAGGCGTTTTAGAACTACGAGGTTATGGTGAACAACCGTTTCGAGTAAATGGTCAAAGGTGTAAGCACTACATTGGTGAACCCAAGGAAAAGCCTTTGATTGTTCGTTTCCTTGATATCCTCGGGTGTGGTACTAAAAAGGTCAAAGAATTTGACGAGTTTTCACCCGAGCTGTTTTCAGAGGATGACGGTAGTGGTCGATTTGAAGAATTTCTAGCAGGTAGTTGGGATATGGAAGAGTTTGAGAGGGAGCGTAAGCTGAAACGTCATCAGAATACTCAGAAGAAGAAGGAGTCGACCATGGGGCAGTTTAAACACATTTGGAAAGCTATCAAAGATTTCACCCCATGTGTTAGATGCTGTTTCTGCAGCCACACTACTGATCAAAGCCTGCACGAGGTAGTGGCTGGCAGAAAAGCCAAATGGCCTGATCCAGGCTAAGCTTAAACAGTGTCGAGCTAACGACATTAACCAAAAGTGCCACTAGGGGGCATCCTAGATATCGTCATCTTTAGTTGTTTTTGTTTTATGTTTTTTTTTAGTTATTTAAGTTTAGTTTACTAAGTTTTTCTTTTGTTGTATCTGTCAGTGAGTTGTGTTTTAGATATGGATTTCGGAGTTCTACCAGAGGAGTTACATTTCCTTAGGAGGATCCCACTTATTACTGTAGATGACGGACCGGGGGGGACTATCGTTTTGCACGTAGACTTTGATATTAGTACACGATCAGGATTATCACCTATGTTCTTATTGTTCCCCAAGTTTTGGGGTGGACACTTTAGTCTGAGGAGGAGTTACTGAGCAGCTCTAGGACGTCCATACACAATCCTGAATGATCCGATGCTGACAGATTTAGCGTTAGTGCTGCAAGCTGAGCATTTTCGGGGTGTCGATGTAGCTGGTGAGGACTGGGCTTTGCAGGACGAGTATGATTTTCCTCCGGCGATTGACATGCTCCGCCGTCTTATCCGGGTGGTGGATTGGGCGGAAATTTACGATGACTAGCGTTGTTAGGTTGTTTCGTCGAGCAAACGACGTAAAACAAAAGCGCTCGGTGGGAGGCAACCCACTATTTTCTATTGTTTTTACTTATTTTCTAGTGATTTTATGTAATTCGTCATTTTTCATTTGTATTTTTGAGGTTTTATTTAAGTTTAATGAGAAAATGCGAATTTGAATTTAAATTGTATGAAATTTTATAATTTTTGCATAATCTCTGCTTTGGACGGCCGTCCAGAGAAATGGACGCCCGTCTACCCTATGCATTTCTTGGACGCCCGTCCATTATAAATGGACGCCCATCTGAAATGTTCCCTCCAATCCTGTATCTAATTTAACAGTTTGGACGAGCGTCTGATATACTGGATGCCCGTCCAGTTCATATGGTTCTCTACTGAACGCCCGTCCACATAATTGGACGAGCGTCCATACCTTGCCTATAAATACCCCCTCAGTCCATGAACCCTCATTTTTCAGAAATTCAAACTTGACAAACCCGACTTTTCCCCTCCTCTTAACCTCAATCCCTCAATATTACACCAAATTGAGCGATTTCAGTTGCTATAGAATGCTTTTGGTCCCCTCTTTTCACTTTTCTAAACCTTATTCCTCAATCAACAACCATTTTGACGAATCAGAGCCCTATATTGGTCCGACTTTTTCCAAAAAAAATTCGATTTTGGGCTCGAATTTGCATTGTTAGGGATCCTTTCCAGCATCATCATCATCTTTTCATCATCATTGGTAAGTTTCTAGTAACTTTTCAAGGATTAGTTCACGTTTTTTGGAGTTCGATCTTCGGCTCGACTCTTTTATGTGAGTTGTACCTTATTTGTTTTTTTTCCCTTGTTTTGTTTCTTGTTTCTTGATGTGTTATTGCTGTGGTGATGATGGTGGTTGATGCATGGGTGGTTTGTGATTGTGTTGGTGTTGGTTTGTTGATTTGAAATCCCGTTTGGACGATAAACGGGTGGTTTGTTTGCTTTGGTTTGGGATTTTGATTGGTTTAGACTAAGCTTCAACAATGGTTCGTAAAGCAGTGGTTAAGCGTTATGGTAAGGGGTGGCCAGGGAGTCTGGAAAGAAGCGTAAGGAGTTTGATCCCACCTTAATCGATCCAAATCGAGGTGTTAGCATTAGAGAGCAACCTCCTAGGGCCACACAAGCTAGGGCAACACTGAGGGATGAGCTTACCTCATACTCTGAGACTGATGATGATGTACCATTGATGAGGATGCCTAGGGTTCACCGAGGTGGGGAGTCGTCTAGGGTTGAGGAAGCTGTGGATGCTACTCGGGAGGAGGAACCGGCTGAGCCTAGGGCTGAACAACCTAGGAAGAGAGCGAAGACCGTAGCCCCTATGCCTATGCCTCGTAGATTTGTGAATCCTAGAGCCCACGACGCCTTTACCAAACATTATTTCTCTAGGAATATGCTGATCGAGAGGGCTACGATGGAGACTAAGGTAGATCCGGGGTTCGTAAAGTTGTTAAAGGACCAGAAATGGGATGCCTTGATGACTATCACGGGTACCCCAGTCAACGACTCCCTAGTTCGGGAATTTTATGCAAATTGCTCGGAGACTGATTTGGAGACGGGAGTAGTCGTGGTTCGGGGGGTGAAAGTTCCTTTTATGCCAGATGTGATAAATAAGAAGTATAACTTGGCGTCTTTTGAGGGTCGGGACTATAAGGAGGAAATCGTTCATAGGCAGAAGGCGGGGCAAGATCCGTTGGAGGAGTTAAGGTTAAAGGTTTGCCCGGATGTAGCATGGACGTTGAGACCGGGTGGAAACCGGAAGGAGTTGGTCACCACTACCTGGACGGAGGATTGGAAAGTCCAGTGTAGGTTCATACAGAGTCGGTTGTTGCCAAAGAACAATCTGACGCATTTTCATATCGGTGACTTAGGGATGTTGTACGCTTTGACCTTTGGATTGAATGTGAATGTTGGACAAACATTATACGATGAGATAGCTATCAATCAGAAGGTTTACACGCGTAGCTTGATTGTCCCCCACTTGCTTCATAGTTTGTGTATTGATGCCGGTGTGCCTGAGTATGGATCGGATCACAAACCGAAGAACCCGAGACCTATACAGAGAGAAAAGGTTAAGTCTTCGGGACGTTCTGAGGTGGAGGCACCACATGAGCCCGGTTCTTCTTCGGCACCGCCTCGACCATCCTCCCTTCCTACTTCATCTCCCTCAGTCCGGATGAGGTTGAGTATGGCCAACAGTGTACGGAACTGGATGGAGGATATTAGGACTTCACAGAATAATATCTCGTCTATTCTACGGTGCATCAGTGAGGGCCGGCAGCCGAGGGACGACAGGGTCTTCGATCCAAGCATCATTGATTATGTCTATTCGGACGAGATTGAGCTAGCCATTGCGGATGTTCTGAACGAGTCTGAGTCATCTTCGGATGAGGAGCAGCCTGACTCTCCTACGGGTGGAACACCTCCGGCTGATGATTCTGCAGCGCCGGGCCAGACCTGATCTTATTTTTCCGATTTTAGCCTTTGTTTTGTCTTAGATACGATGATTGTATAATCTTGCTACTTTCCATTACGTGATTCGTTGTACTTTTCATATAGCTACTGTTTATTTTTCCCAATGAATCATGTAAGCCATAAGGCACCCGTACTTTCATTTGACTTTACTCTGCTTTCTATTTTGGATGTATTGAATGTTTCATCTTTTGATATTACTCAATTTTGCTATACCCTTTCATATTGGTATAATTCTCCGTTTTCCCCGAGATTTTTCCGTGTTTGTCGAGTAGTGCAGGTATATTTTTAGCGGTATTGTCGAGCTCGCTTTTACATCGTATGGTTACGAGTTCTAATTGTCACTACGTAGGCTCCGGCTTGACCAACGATTCGAGTATCTATTGAAATCAGCTAAGTCATTTCTCTTTTCTTTAATTCTGCACAACATGAGGACATATTGATCTTTAAGTGTGGGGGAGGGGAATGATTTGATATGTATCTATACATTTGCTTAATTTATTACGAGTCTATGCAAAATGAGCTAAAAATGAGCTAGAATTTTCAAAATTTTTCGACATTTTTGTTTTTTGTTTTGTCCCGAGTAGGCAATTCAATTCAATGTTCATTATTTTTATAGTCATCCAAGCTATATATCATATGTTTGATAAGTTAGTTGTTTCACCTGAGATCTATTTTTCACGAGCCATAGTGAACGATGAGCTAATTTAATAAGTTATACCCCTTTTGACGAGTGATTTCTGATTTTCTTATAAGTCATGTGCTTAGTGCTACGTATATATCTTGAGATTTATGATAGTTTGTATTTAGATCCGAAGTATGTTATACTGTGAATATCTGAGGTTTGAATGTGATAAGTAAGCGTAACTTATTGTCAAATGAAAAAGTTGAGTTTATAATGAAGTAATTGGGTGTGTCGAGAGCTAGTCAATGATTGGAGTGTGATAGGGTATACCACGTATGTCCTATACCACTATGATGACTAAAAGCTCACGACAGTCAGAAACAGCTGCCTTATGATTGGAGTAAGGTAGGGTATATCTCGAATATCCTATTCTGCTATGAGGGCAAGAGCTCATTCTGATGTGTGTTTAAAAGTGAAATAATTAAATCAACTTGCAAAAGGAAGTGGTATGAAATGAATAAAAGACTAAGTTATCGTCTATCTTATCCCCAGTAGAAACTGATAGATATGTTGTAGGGATTATCCTCTGAGTATTTCAGAAAGGCCCTAGATGTATTCTATCATCCTTTTCGGGATATTTTACGTTTGTAGGGTACATCTACGAGGGGGTATTAGCTAGTTTTGCTTTGAGTTTCTCAAGTTTGGATTTAGTGGAAGTTTTCTATGGCTATGTAGACACAGTGGTGAAATTCTGATTTATTGGATCTATGCTATATTGTCTGAGATGTCTATTTTCGTTTCGATCCCTGATTTTCATTTTGTTTTGCTCGGGACGAGCAAAAGCTAAGTGTGGGGGAGTTTTTAAGGGTGAATTTATACGATTTATATTGATATATTTTATGATAATTTCCCTCATATTTGTATAATTTGCATAAGAAACGAGTGTTTAATGGAATTATTGAGTAAATGAGGTTTTTAATGAGTTATTCGCAAAATAGGTTAATTTTGGTGTTTTAATTTTGATTTTATGATTATTTGGAAGATATTACGTTTTGCGATGTTTTGATGTGTTATAGGTATGTGTTTGATGCTCAAATGATGATCAAAAAGAGATAAGAGTCGAATTACATTGATGATAGAAGAGATAATGATGATTGGGATTGATCAAGAAGAGATAAGTATGGAAAAATCAAGATTAAGTCAATCCTGAACGTGCGTCTGAGTTCCGTCCAGTTGGACGGGTGTTTGATCAAGTGAACGGGCATCCAGAGGTGCAAAATCAGTACAGAGTCTTGAGATATTTGATGAACTGGCGTCCAAGACAGGAAAATCGATTCAGAGAGTTCAAGGAGTTTCTGGACGGGCGTTCACCCTTTTTCAGACGGGCGTCCATACGCCGACTTTGCCCAAACCGACTTTGTTTCCTATAAATACTTGTTGTTTTTCCACATGAAAGATACCATATACTCATTACTCAAAACCCTAAACCTACTGGCGGCTTTAGGCTGCGTTTTTACACTTTTTATTCCAGTTTTTATGATTCAAATTCTAGATTAAAATTAGTGGTTTTTATGTACTTTTCTTCTACAATTTCGAGTTGCAAGAGGATGTTTAGAGGCTAAGACTTCATCAAGCGAGCATTGTGAGCCTATCCAACATGTTTTGATTCCGTTTCTTCGATTATATTGTGAGTTTTTATCTAAAGTTGTTTCCTTTATCATGTTTTATATTGTTCATTGCAATTATATCGAAAGATGTGCATGTTTGATTGTTTTATGTTGATGAAAGTCATATAAACATTAGATCATCGTGATAAGGAAGAGATGTTTAATCTATATAACGAGAGTTAATAGGTTAGATTTCTAGGTTACAAACATTAAAGTTTACACCTTTGATTAGTAAAGTCGTTAATCCTTAAATCGAAAGATACAGATTAATAGGTGAACTATCTAAGAAATTAGGGTTCAATTTTTAGACACGGTGAAATCACAACTTGGTTAGAAGACACAATATAATCGAGATAGGAGTTGATACTTGTTAGGATAGGTGGATCAATCGCTCGTTTGTTCGTTATAATTTGAATTTAATCCCTTAAAACTTGAATTGTTTAGTTTAATCAAATCCTCTTATTGCATCTTAGGTTTAGTTGTAGTTTAAATTGTTCGCAACCCGTATTTTCCCTGACTTTAGATTCATTCTTCTGTCCAGTTTTACATTCGTGTTATCTTTACTTTCAGTCTCGTTTAGTTTTATTTGCTGTTTAGGTTAGTTTTCGTGACATAGTTAGTTAAACAAAAACTAGGATTACCAATCGTCAGTTCCCTGTAAGATCGACCCGGTATCAACCACTTTACTACGATCCTTGCACTTGAGGTAAGCCGGATTTATAAATTTTATTACTTGTTTATTTTGCATTAGATAAATCCGTGAACATTACTCAAAAGTTGTAGAAAAATACAAAGTTAAGTATCAGAGTCTCAAGCTAAAAATATACGGTCAGGTTGAAGGAGTAGCAGAAGACTGGGCAGATTTCTTCTTCACATACTTGCGAACGATGTCTTCTCCACTTTTGTATTCATCATACCGCC
This sequence comes from Gentiana macrophylla, assembly GCA_026214975.1. NCBI lineage: Eukaryota > Viridiplantae > Streptophyta > Magnoliopsida > Gentianales > Gentianaceae > Gentiana > Gentiana macrophylla. The sequence continues at coordinate 70,075,527 of CM047817.1, forward strand.
TAGTGAAGATCTCACCGGCTTTCTTATCATATAATTTATGATTAGGCAAAGTGCTAATCAACAAGTCAGCTGGTTTGGCTTCATCAACACCAAGAGTGTATCCTCTGTGCAGAGCAGGAGCTAGGATGACTTGGATTTCTTCATAAGTCTGTGGAGAGGCCTTATACTCTGCAACGACTTTCTGAATAATGTTCTGGGCAGGAGTTTCTTCCATCTGCCTCAAAGTTTCATTAAAGTCAGCTTTCAATTTCTTTGCTGTGGCCAGGTGCTGTTGATTCTCCTTATTCATCTTCTTCAGCTGCTGATCTCTAAGCTTTAATTGTTCATCTTGTGTGAACAGTAAACTTTCAGCTTTAGGAAGGTCAATTTTTAATTGCTCAACCTACTGGCGAGCAGCAGTTTCTGAAGACATCAGTGTGAGGTTGGTTTCTTCCAAGCTGATAACCTAGGCATTAGCCTCTTCTAGGCGAACCACTTTCTGTTGCAGGGCAGAAATTTCCTTGGCCATGCCATAAGTTTTCTTGTGTAAAGACTTACTCAGGTGGTAGCACTGCAAAAGATTGAATTTTAGAAAATAAAAATCAAAGAAGAAAATAAAAGGCCCTACAAGAAATTACTTACCGAATCAGCGAAATCCTCATCGGACATATCTTCAAAATCAAAAGAAGAATCATTGGCAGAAGTGCCAGATGATGTAGACCTGTGCCTTTTCTTGCTTTTATGAGAAACAGATCTCAAAGGCACAGCAGTCAGAGAAGAAGTCGGATCAGTAGGAGGAACTCCTAGGTCGGTTGATGCTATAAACATCGCTAAGCGAGGATTTGAGCGAAGGGCTCCAGCGTCACATCATTATGGGTAGCCACACCAGAAGAAACATCTGCTCCCCCAACCGTTTCCTGTGTAGAAGTGTCACCACCCCTTGGGACAGTCGACAAGGTCCTCTCAGAATCTTCTGGTACTTCCTCAACTTCATCTTCGACATCAATGTCGATTAGATCATCTACATTGGCCACTGTATAGAAAGAAGACAATTAAATTATTTTCAAGAACAAGAGCAAGATATAAATTCAGACATGCATTTTTTATATTCTTCCTTGGTGAATTCTACGTAGCCAATAGGACCCGCAGTAAGAAGCTGGGCAGCATTCACCAACGCAAAGCTCATTGTGTCCAAGGTCAAAGAAATTTTGTTGCTTGTAAGATATTCAACAAGAGCGAGATCTATGTGATCTTCCAATTTGTCCTTCATGGAAGAGGTATTCCATCGACCAAGATTCACTTCAGTGTTGTGCCTCACAAAGAAGAAGTGCTCTTGCCACTTTTTCTTGGTTTTATCTTTACCAGATATAGGAATAATCTAACTTAACTTACCGGCTCTACGATAGAAGTGATACCATCCCCCACTACCTAGTGTTAGTTTACATTGATAGAAATTCTTAAATAATTTTACAGAGAAAGGAGTGGTGTTCAAACGACACTATATCATAAACCCAACAAGAAATTTGACGCTGTTGGGCTGGATTTGTCCAACACCCAACTTATAATACCGCATCACCTCAACATAACTGGAAGGGAGAGGGAATCTGAGGCCACTACATAGCTGATCAGCATATACTATACAGAAACCTACGGGCGGATTATAAGCATACTCTGTTGCCTTCGGAAGAGCGACTTCAAAAGGATCGGTACGAATCTTGTAAGTTTTTAGTAAACCGGCCAACTCAGTTTTGGTCATCTTGCTAGAAATATCATGGCAAGCCATTATAGCTTTGGTTTTATCAAATCGATTGATTTCCCTCTTAAGGGTGTTTAAAAATGCAGAGTGGTCTTCTGGATATTGGTGAACAATCGAAGTAGGAGTAAAAATCCCAGGAGGAAGAAGATGAGAAGGCAGAAGACACAAGGGATTATCTTCAAAGGTAGAAGTATTCCCTAAATCAATCAGAGAAGATGGATGATCGGGGTTTATAACGGATTCAGGGCAAGGAAGAGGATTAGAGGAATTCACTTCTTCACTTTCTAATACAATTGAAGTCTTTCCCGGCAATTGAAATCTTTCCCGGCAATTGAAATAACCTCTCCACAGAATCACTAGAGGCAGTATTGGCTCTCAAACTCATGAAATAGACAATGAATTAAAAAGAAGAAGAAGAAGAAGAAATAACACAGAGGCAGAGACTTACTTGTAATTGCAAAAGAGTGATTCGAAGGAGTTCAAATAAAGGTATTTTTTTTATAAGAAATAGGATTATTTGACAAGAAGCAGAAGCGATGTGATGGTCTAGTTCACAATTATGACAATAAGAGGATTCAACTTGGCTTCGTTTCGCGATATATTGATGACGGAAGTTCAAACTGTACAGACTAGGGCAGCTGTAAAGCAGTCCACCCCAGTCTGGGGGGACTTATGATGATGTATGGGCCCTTTGGGCCGGGTTACATACAATTGGGCCGGGCCCATTATAAAGATTAAACGATAAAGATAAATGGACTGGTAAAGCAGGACTCTACTAGACTCTGACCAGAACAATCTTCTGTACAGAACAGTCAGATGAGCAGGGCTCCGCTATGTTATGTCCAGAAGGATCTCTAGACAGAATGATCAAATAAGCAGGACAAAGACAGGGTCAACAACGGCATAACCGTTTAGAAACGTGGGTAGACCCCACGTCGTATAGTTGGTTGAGTATCCGCTGATAACTTCCCACTAGAGGAGAGGGGGGATATCCCCATGATCTAAAGATATAAAATATGGAGCTTGAACTACGAAGGGGATTTGATTCCGATTCTGCACTTGAATTGGATACGTAGGCAGCTCTCTCGAAGAGTTCAGTCCAAGTTCATACAAATTTTACCTGTTTCTATATTACTTTCCTAACTCGAATCATTTGATTACCCATTTACAATTTTTGAGCAACATCAACCATGTTAAGTGATTAGTTTATTACCAGGGGCATAGGGTGGCGAGAATTCTAAAGTTTTTTTGCAATCAGAAAATGTATATTAGTTTTTTTTTCTATTCCTGTGAATCCAAAAAAAAATACTATATATCGTAATAAAAACACGACGATACATTTGGCGTTGTATAATAGGAAAAAAGAATCTACTATATATCGCATGATATGAACACATTAACAATTATACTCCTATCAATAAAGATTTCTAACACTACAAACAATATTTTTGATGAAATCAAACATTTCAAAACTTATGAATATTTGTTTAAATGTATCACTTTGATAATAACTAAGTATTTTTATATACATGATAATAATTTTATGTCAAATTATCCGTTTATTATAAATGACATGGAAGAATATAAATTTGTTGCAGAAATAGGTTGCATAAGTAATCAGTTGTGTCATACTACATGCATTGAAGCTTTACTTTGGATGGTTAAGTGCTTGGACCTTTATTATAAGGTCATAGGTTTAAATCCCTCTTGCATCAACATTTTTTTAAAGTAAATGGAAGAGAAATGTGACTCATAGCCATGTGGCAGCCATGAAGCATTTTTAAAAAATTCTGGTGCTCAATCAGCTATTTCCAGCGATTAGGACTATTTTTGAAATAAAAAAAACAACTTAGAAGACCATTTTCCTCACAAGAACAGAACCATGACTAAAATCTTTAATAGACCAAATTAGAGGACCATTTTTCTAATTTTGCCCTTGTTACAAGGTGCCTAAATTTTATTGAGTTTAAATAGATCAATCAGCCTCAAACATAAAAGCAACAAATTTTTTACTTTGTTTCTGTTGGATATTGATCATTTATAAGCAGTTAATTATAACTTGAAGAACAATAATATTTTGCAATAATAATAATGGTCTCATTTATAAATAAAAAAGGACAAAAAGAGATTGATAATGTAGAATGTTTCAAGTGGTTGATCGATTGTGTTATCGAATAGACAAGCAATGCCAATAATCACTTCTTTGAAGAGCAATAATCTTTTTGCGTCGGAACAAAATTTAATTGCATGTAATAATATTTAAATATAAAATAAATGAGATAAGTTAAAACTCCATTGCTTTATTGGAATGGTTAAGACTAAAAACCGGTGCAACAAGTTTCAAAGAGATAAAGGTGCTCCGTTATTTTATAGAGCAGTAGTGACTCCATGGACAATGACTTCTGCTTCAAAGATGCAACTGTCGTTTACCAGAAAGCCCTTACTCGATGCATTGAAATCAGTGAGCGAAATGAATCTGGACCAACCCCAAGAAGTGCTGGACTTGTTGAACCAGTGAGTTGCTGCAAAAAATTAAAATTAAAAGCAAAACACATTTCAGTAAATCATAGTATATCGTTAGCAAGACGGATAAATAAGAAAACAGAGCACCATACTTTTGCGTGAGTAATTTTTCTCATGAACTTGATCAACAATGCGTATGGTGAACTCTGTATGTATTTGGGATGAAACTGTAAGGCTGTCAGAATTAGCCAAAATATATATAGAGATGTGGCTGCCTGTTCCTGTGTCGTATCCCTTGGGGTATATCTCAAATATCCTGTGCATATCTCAAATATATACCAAAACCACAAAACCCATGTATTACACTGTTGAATATATACGTTCATAAAACACTATATATTGCATTGCTTACCATTCCTGATCACCAGAGGTAAAGTTCTTGGAATAATGAACATCCTTAGTTGCAATAGTAGAGAAGTTATCAATATTCCAAATATGTTTGTAGCTATTATTACAGTTCATCATTACCAACTGCTCCCCTATACAAATATTTTTGTTAGAGACGTATACTTCAGCTCCAAAGACACACGTATCATCAACAAGATAGCCGTTGGACGGATCATTGAACTTGTTCAAAGGCATGAATTGGTCAAAACCCCATTCTACTTTCATCTTTTGAAACCGTCTGGAAACTGCAAGTATTAAATGACAAGCAACAAATAATCAAAGCATTTCAGCCCCACTTTCAATAATCCGCGAGCATCAAAATTATCTATTATTAGTACAGTTTGATTGGAAAAATAAAGTAACATCCAGGTTCAAGAAACTAAAGAAATCTTTAAAATTTAGATAAGTTTGCATACGAAAATGACCCGACATGTATGTATGAACTTGCCTTTGCCTTGGTTGTTGTTTTATATATAAAGCAAGAGCATAAACACTTACCTTGGAGAATGTAGTAGCTGTCATCATTCTGGTTGAAAAGAAAGACTCGAAGAACAGCATGAACCTCCGACCAGAGATGAGGCAAACAGCTCTCCACCACCATTATATAAACTGAGATGTTATCGTCAACATTTTTAGATTTGTTTCCCTTAGGGTATAAAATCAACTTCCTGCAATCAATTACATATTCATATTAACAGCTTTCAGAGAAATTTTATTAGGATTTATGTAAGAATTACTAAATAGAGAGTACCATTTATATCCTCCGGCTTCGAATTCTGCACTTTCATATCTTTCTACTTTATTCTTTGCTAACATTGAAAACCCTTGTAATTTTACTATATAATGAGTTGGTGACGAATCTGAAACAAGAATACGAACTAATTCAACACGAGACGTATGCCCCAATCTCTTAATTAAATACTAACTAATATCAATGATTATTATTCATAAATCACGGCGGTAAAAAAAAAAAAATACTTTTACCTTCTTCCTCATCTGCCATTAATTGCACACTTGCTGAGAAAAAAGCAATATCAAATATGAAGCAATGGCACCGGGAGTACTGATGCTCTCAAGTGAACTAAAATCCACCTAATGCATATATATACATGGTGTAGGAATTTCGCAATAAATAAAAGCATTAAAAATGGTGTAGCTAGTGTGACTGATGAATTTCCCAACGTTTTTGCGGGTTGATCTATACCATGTGCATTTAATAAGGATGGAATTGTTGATGTTCTCCAAAAATTATTAAAGTCACAAGGGCAGTGATAAAGATATAACAGGTCCTTTTAGTTTTTTCATAAATTGAGTACTACAATATTCCATGCATTTCATTAGTGGTTCTGTACAGTTGCAACGAACTTGTGGAAGTCGGTATATAGTCAAGAATCGTCCTTGAAAAAAAAAAAAAAATTTTAACTCTAAATTTGAATTTTATAAAATTGATTTTTTGTAATAGATGTGGTGCAATGATAGGTGAGATGCACCGATAGAATTAGTGTTGTACAAATAAAAGTTATTTTAATTTATTGTATTACATCTTTATTTTTATTTTTTCACTATTTTTTAGAGGATATTGCACCTTTATTATTTTCCTCAAATCAATACGACGAGTAAAACAAATTTATTGATGAAAATATTTAAGTCATGCTCATCAATTATTAGGACAATGGGAGTGAATTTTTTTTTTTTTTTTTTTTTTTTTTTTTTTTTTTTTGTTTGTTTTAATGTCATACACGTCCTATAAACCAAGTCTTTGGGTTAATTTTTTTTTTTTTTGAAGAAAGGGTTAAATCTTAAAGTATCAATAATTTGGGAGAAAGGGAGTACATTTCCTTTTTTTTTTTTTTTGGTTAATGTTATACACGTCCCGAATAGGTAAATGTCGTAACCCAGAACTATAATCCCGAATAGTAGGGGTGAACTTGAGTCAAATTAGATGGATTGAACTTGGGTCAAACTAGATGGATTCGTTTTGGTATGTCTATTTCTAGTTGGTTTGGTTCTAAAAATTTACACACCAAGTGACCAAACCAAATGACTTGGTTTTGCTTTAACCTGATTTGAAAGCAGTCTTTAACTATACTACTAAAACCTTTTCGAAAAAAAGAACAATTTTTTTTAAAAAACATATAGTGCTGTTATTTATTTTTATTTTTTTGTTTGGTGTTGTTATTTTTATAACAGAACAAATACTCACTCCGTCCCATTTTATTAGTTATGTTTGACTTTTCACACCGATGAAGAAAGTGTAGTTAATGCTTTGAATCTAATTAAATGATCTATTATTTTTATATTTATGACAAAGTATTACTTACCTTCTCCAAGTATTACTCCTAGCAAGGGAATTCGACAACGAGATCCTATATCTCCATTCGTTTTCATCTTATGCGCAGAAGGTTTCTCTGCTATGTTACGCCAAGCTTCAAGTTTGAAAATTTTGCCTGGTGTGAGTTTTGGAAGGCAAGTGCAGTATGAACTGAATCATCTTTTACTTGCAGACGATAGTCTCCTAATCACTGAAGCAACTCCGGAAGCCAGTTCGGCAGTGATCACCATTCTTACTCATTACGAAAATCTCTAGGGACAAAAAATAAACCTGAGCAAATCATCGATATTTTTCAGTAAGGATGTTAGCAATTCCTCACGGCTAGAGCTTACTTCAACCTTGAAGATTCCCCTGGGAAATGCGAACGGAAAATATCTGGGACTTCCTTTCGTGATTGGCCGAAATAAGACATAAATTTTTGCATACATAAAATAAAAAATTCAAAAAAAGCTCAACGGTTGGAAATGCAATGGCTGGCAAAGAGATCTTATAAAAGCTGTAGTTCAAGCTCTACCACAATTTGTCATGCAGTGCTTTGCTCTGCCAAAGAAGCTGATAACAGACTTTGATGTTCAAATAAGAAGTTTCTTTTGGGGATCCTCAGAAGATAAAAATAAAATTCATTGGAAGTCCTGGGAAACTTGCTGCAAAAAGAAGTCGGAGGGTGGTTTGGGGTTCCGAGACCTCTTATCTTTTAATTTGGCACTTTTAGCTAAGCAAGCCTGGAGAATTTTGCACAACCCGGATTCTGTCTCCTCTCAAATATTGAAGCATAAATATTTTGACTGGCGTGGATTTCTTGATGCCAGTATCACTAACCACCCATCATCTATATGGAGAAGTATCCTTCAAGGGAGGGATCTCCTTCTTCACGGATTGCGTTGGCGAGCTGGGCAAGGTAGCAAAATTATCATTGGGACAGATCATTGGCTACCGGTTCTCCCAAACTTTAAAGCTCACCCAACTTCAAATGCTCTCATGCACGAGCCGGTCAGTACCCTCACACAACCAACTACACGAAGATGGAGGCATGATATTGTAAGTGCAAATTTTAATCACTTTGAGGCCCAAATTTTTTTATCGATCCCCTTATCTGTTGGACGGAGTGCAGATAAATTAATTTGGCACCTTACAGGCAACAGTATTTACACGGTGAATTCTGGTTATCATTTAGCACAAGTTATTAAAAGCCATAATTCCTCACATGACTCCGCATCCAGTTCGCGTCCTATTTCGCGTATTTGGAACTCTTTATGGCGTGTTAAAGTTGAGCTATGAATTTCACATTTCTTATGGAAGGTGCTGAATAACTGTTTGCCTACAGTTCAAGGTCTTTGGAGTAGAGGTGTGGGTAACGGTATATGTGGGGTTTGTAACAAAACGGAAGAATCGATCTTGCATTGTTTGTTCGAATGTGAAATCCCATGTGGAAATTTCCTAATGGCGTCTATTGGCATACGATTCAGGTACAGTCTTTGCTAGATTCTTTTGACTCTCTCGTATCAAAGAGGACGGGGAACAAATTTTCCGAATAGTTTGTTTAATGTGGAATATCTGGAAGACGAGGTGCGCTTGGTTATATGAAAAAAAGATGTCCATGTCAACAGTATTCTGGCACAATCCACCCGTGAAGCAGACGAGTACTATCAAAGCATGATGAAACAACGCTCAATTAATACTACACCTCTTCTCTCTTGCACTTGGATACCTCCGGAACCCGATCTCTTAAAGTTCAATGTCGATACATCATTTGGGGTGGATAAAGCGGCAACTGGAGGGCTAATCCGTAATTCCCAATGGCATATCCTAAATAGCTTCTCTTTTGGCTTGATGGTGGACACGATGTTTTGGTTGGGGAAGCACTCGCCATATATCATGCATTGTTTTACGCACTCACATGGGGTTACTTTCGGGTGATTGTTGAAGGTGACTCTCTTACCATCTATCATAAGCTATTAGCTCAATCTGAAGACCTTTCTCCCGTGGGTAGTATTATAAAAGACTGTCGCCGTTTATTGCCAGCTTTTGGTTCTGTTTCTTTCTCCTTTGTTAAAAGACAGGGAATTGTCCCTACTCACTTTTTAGTTAAGAAAGGTTTAGACCTAGTTGGGTGTAAAAGGTCTGAGGTTTCTCTCCCCCTCCATTGTAACTTTGAATTGTGCCGCAGATTGTGATTAATGAAGTCATTTACATCTCAAAAAGTATTACTTAAATGACATAAATGTAAAAATATTGGATCATTTAATGAGATTCAAAGCATTAACTATATTTTTCAACTAATAAAATGGGACGAAGGGAGTAAATTGTATAAAAAAACACTTTTAAAAACATATAGTGTTGTCATTTATTTTTATTTTTTTTGTTTGGTGTTGTTATTTTTATAACAAAACAAATACTCCCACCGTCCCATTTTATTAGTTATGTTTGACTTTTCACACCGACGAAGAAAGTGTAGTTAATGTTTTGAATCTAATTAGATGATCCATTATTTTTACATTTATGACAAAATATTACTTAAAGGACATAAATGTAAATATTGGATCATTTAATGAGATTCAAAGCATTAACTACACTTTTCAACTAATAAAATGGGACGAAGGGAGTAAATTGTAAAAAAATCAAACTAAATCTCTGAAAAAACAAAAAAACATTACACACAATATTCTAATAGCTAGGCACACTAAGAGACACGCACCCCCTGTCCCACTTATAATTATTATTGAGCATCTCAACCATCCTCATTTTTTTACCCCTCCGTGTTTTTTAACCGTCGGGAGAGAACATTCATACATATATTGAAATGAAGTTTAAAAGAGAAAAAAATAATAAATGCTGCATTGGTATTGTAAACTGACAGATAAATAAAAACAAAGCAAAGGCTATATCATGCCTAGTGACAGTTAAATATTGAAGAGCTCCCACTGTACTTCTGTAAATGGTAGGGTTATGTATATAGGGACTAGGCCTAAGTAACTGTTGATATGAGACTGACATAGGGGTAGGACTAGGCTTCAGATTTTTCATATCAAGTCTGTCCAGAATTTGCATGGCATACATGTGCTGATTAAGGTACAACCCTGTGTCATCCCTATATGCCTGCATACCCAAAAAGTGACTAAGATGCCCAAGATATCTAAGTGCAAACATGTTATTTAACATCTTTATATAGGTCTGAATGAGATTAGAACTGTTGCGTGTCACCAAAATATCATCAACATAAACTAGGACATATAGAACAGATGAGGAGGTATGCAGAATGAACAGAGAAATGTCAGATTTGGATTGCTTAAAACCCCATTGTAACAGTTGACTCCCAAGCTCTTAAAACCAGGCTATAAGGGCCTATTTGAGACCAAATAAAGCCTTTTTCAATAGACAGACATGACTGGGCCTAAGGGGGTCCACAAAACCCTGAGGTAGAGGCATATACAATGTCTTACCATTCAATGTCTTAAATGCATTATTGATATCAACCTATCTTATGGGCCAATCAAAGGACACAGCAACAGAAAAGATAACTCTGATGGTGGAGTATTTAGCACAAGGCTAAAGGTTTATGAGTAGTCAAGACTAGGGGTTCGAAGTAACCCTTTAGCCACAAGTCTGGCTTGTGCTTGAGGACTGATCCATTTGGGTTAAGTTTAAGCTTGAAAACCCACATGTTAGCAACTAACTTCTGTCCAGGAGAGGCGATGTGCCGTGGTGCAATCATGAACTACTAGCAATAGTACTAGGTCTATATCGGTATAGTGAACGGCATAGCAAGGGCCGAATCCACAGAGATTTAATAAGATACGTATATTCAAGATCGAGAACACGAGTAGTCAATGACCAACTATGGAATAGAGAAGTAAATATGGTAGCAATAAGCACGCAAGATCAAACACGATTATACTTTCATAAGTTTTAAGGATTAGTTCTAACTATGAGTGATTAGTTATTTCCCCCATATTAAGCATCAATCATCCCCATTGATTTTAATACATTGTTGATGTCATGCGTGTGCTCGCTTATACTAGCAAGAGTACTAGGTCAAATCATAGTATAGCAACGGCGAATCAAGGTCGATCCCACAGAGACAATGCAACTTCAAAAATAAATGCAATTAACCTAATTAAGAACACATACGGTCTTAGACCAACATAAGAACGAAAAGAAATGGTATTCCTCCCTTCCTAACCTATCTCACAGCTTGGTGTAATTAATCATCATGTTTACTTCCCCCAATAATTCCCCGAATCCATCAGAAAATGTTTAAACTCAGTTTTAGCTACGGGTACAGTCTCTTAACCTTGTCTACTTCCATTGAAAGGACATTAGACGTCTATGTGCAGTTAACCTCCTTCATTGGTTGTATTAATTCACACGCGATAAGTTTTAGAGAGTGTCAGCTCAAGACCGAGAACCTCCCTAAGAAGCTATCATGGATTGACTAGTACGTTCCAAGAGATCGATCCAGACTATGTCCTGACTAACACTTCACTTTATCATCCTTCATGTTAATTTACAATGACATGCAATTAGGTGATCAAGCTCAAAACTTGTAAATTGGACTTGTCGATCAACGTAGCTTACGCCGAATCTCCAGATTTAGGGTGACCTAAAGGTTGCCTCGATTCATCGATATAGACCGTCACCAAATCGAGAGCGGCGGTTCTTAATTTTGGTATTACATCGATTCGTTCTGACTAATTCTGGTAAATTACAGGGTCGTTAAACATTCAGATTAAATACATCACATATAAATAAGTAAATCTACCATAACTAAGATACAAAGGAACGTTCAAAGATTCATACCTCGATTATGGAGATCTAGCTTGATCCACTCAAGCTAGAGATGGCTTGGAAGAAGGGAAACCGGGAGAAAACTCACAATGCAAAAGGTAAACTTTTATTTCATGAATAATCGTAATGTATAATGTAAATGCTATGAGAGATATGTTTACAATGGACGAATGCAGGCTTTATATAGGCTCTACACCAACTTAAGAACCCACTAGAAACCCTAGCCGACTAAGATAAACTACGTAGGTCGGTTTCGTGCTCTCCAAGATCTCGATGCATCGGTAGTGGGCCTCGAGCTATCGAGCCCAACTTCGGCTCTTTTCTTCGGTAGTTCTCTTCATGGACTTGCTTGACTCAGTCCCATGACTTTCTCTCGGTCGATCCGTGTCTCTACTGCTCCAGAATAAGGTACATCCTGAAAAGTACACAAACAAGGTAGAACAGTACCAAATCCATGGGGTAATTACTAATCGCGTGCTAAGCACTTACTAGCAATAGGACTAGGTCTATCATAGCAGAGTACTGGCGAGTCAAGGTCGAATCCCACAGAGAATCGTAAGAACGTCTGATTATCAAGATTGAGTTGTCACGATAACGGTCTACGACCAACTATAATATATAGACAGTAGTATTGGTGCCTCAAACTAACAAGATTATGCAAGTACAACGAAGCAAACTAGATTTTCTAATGTATTAGTTCAATTATTGAGTAATTAGTTATTCCTCCCACACATGCAACAGTCCTCCCTATTGGTGAATTTCTTCATTGTTCAGCTATGGGTACAACTCCTAACCCTATCTACTCCGACAATGGCAGTATATAATCTATACGCAAGCAACCCTCCTTAATTGGTCCTTAATAGCCCATACGCATAAAGAACTAGAGCTGTCGATATTGAGTGTTACCTCATACTGTAAACCCGCCTAGACAGCTGTCGACATTGACCAGCACGTTCCTAGGGTCTATTCTAGATAATGTCCTAATTAACACTTCAGTTGTGGTCCTTCATGTTAATTTATGATAACATGCAAATAGTTGATCAGGCTACTAACATGTAAATTAAATCTATCGATCAACGTAGCTGGCGCCGATTATCATGAATTAGTAATTTACTAGGTATCCAGATCTAGCGATATAGACCGTCGCAGATCTGAAGAACGCAACTACTCATGATTTCTTCACCAATGAATCAGATCTATAACACATGGGTAAAATAAGCTAACTACTACATAATTAAACTAAATAAGCAATTAAAACATACTAGTCGAATAAAACAACGATAGATCTACATCTTGGAAAAGACAGAGAATCATACCCTCGAAGACGAGTGTAGATCTCCTTTGGATCTCTCCCTAGGCGGCGACTCCGTCGTCTCTCCGACCAGAACTCATAAAATAAAGAACAAAGAACTTTTATTGCATAATTTCCTTGAATAATTTGAGTACATTGTGTTTTAAGGCGAAGCCTCTTATTTATAGCTATCTAAACCGACTTAGAATCATCTTGTTCGACCCCTCATCCAAGAAAACGCGTTTCGGAAGATTCTGGACCCTCAGTAAGTCGGCACCACCCCTCGGGTTACCGAGGGTATTTTTGCCCTTTTTCTTCAACCGACTTAACTTGGATGCTTCTAGAATACCCTAGGCCCATTATTTTTGTCCAGTCCACTCCAGATTCGTCCATCATTCTCAGTCCAATGTTCCGTACCCTAAAAATCATCAAATAATACACAAAATAATATCAAAAGAGGGAAAATAAATGCTAAGTGCATATTTCTCGACTCACGAACCTGACATATGATATTCAACGTAAATGGTTCACATTTATAGGTCGAAACAACTATTTTTAGCTCGTAATGGATAGAATATTGATGCCGTAGGATAGACTATAATAACCGTCATCAACTACCCCCCACTAGCCTTCTGCTCATCATCGAGCAGGGTATCAAGGCGGAATGTACCTCCAAGAACAATCCCCATCAACTACCACGTATTCAATAAAGATTTCCGGCAGAAACGTACATTAAGCCGCAATCCATAAGCTCCCCATCAATCAGTACTTATCACGCATCAATGTGTCGTGTGATGAATCAGTTGTGATAGTGTGTTCGTGAGAAGAATCAAGCTGTAGTAACCACGCATCAATGCGCAAAAACAATTTAAGCCACTTTATTTTTTATCGGCCTAAGCAAGACGCGAAAACTTTTACGAGGGTATCACATGAGAATCGTGAAGGAAAAAACCACATATATCTCTAGCCAGGTGACTGAAGATATATGTGATGAAAAAAACCTTGCGATTGTCATGCTACTTTATTGACTCAAAATAACCTAAATAAACAAAAGCAATAAATAAGGGTTTAGAAATAGTTCTGAGTTTATAGTCGTCAGCTTGACTGTACTAATAGGGCTCCTTCACTCAAATTCTGGCTCTTCTAACGCAAAGACTTCCTATGCAGGGTTATAATTGTGCTCCAGGTAATGTTTCAGCCTGTGGCCGTTAACTGTGAAAGTTGCCCAGAGTGTTCATGTCTAACTTCACACGCACCTGAATTGAAGACTTTCGTGACTACATGTGGTCCATACCATCTAGACTTCAACTTCCCAGGAAAAAGACGAAGACGCGAATTGTACACCAGCACCTTATCTCCAACTTGGAATGTGCGGTTCAAAATCTTCTTATCGTGCAGGCGTTTCGTTCTTTCCTTGTAAATCCTTGTATTCTCATATGCTTGAAGTCTAAACTCCTCCAATCTATTCAACTCTAGCATTCTTTTTTCACCGGCTAAATCCTCATCCATGTTTAGAAACCTCGTAGCCCATAGCGCTCGGTGCTCGAGTTCTACCGGTAAATGACATGCTTTTCCAAACACTATCATATACGGTGACATCCTAATCGTGGTCCTATAAGCTGTTCTGTACGCCCAAAGAGCGTCATCTAATTTCAAACACCAATCTTTCCTCATGGGATTCACAGTCTTCTCTAAGATCTTCTTAATCTCTCTGTTCGTGACTTCCACTTGTCCACTCGTCTGGGGTTAAATGCTGCTGCAATCTTATGTCTAACCCCATATCTTATAATCAACTTCTCAAACAACCTATTACAGAAATGACTCCCTCCGTCACTAATTATGGCTCTGGGTACACCAAACCTCGTCAAAATATTTTTCTTAAGAAACCACAGGACAACCCTGGCATCATTAGTAGGTGAAGCCACTGCTTCCACCCATTTGAAAACATAATCAACTGCTACCAGGATGTAAAGATTTGATTCTGGCGATGTGAATGGTCCTACAAAATCAATTCCCCAAACATCGAATAACTCCACTTCTAAGATACTCTGCAGTGGCATCTCATTCCGCTTAGAAATATTACCAGTCATTTGGCAGGAATGACAGGATCTTGTAAACTCGTAAGCAGATTTATGAATTATTGGCCAATAGAATCCACACTGCAGTACCTTTGCTGCTGTCTTGTCTGGTCCATAGTTACCTCCATCTTCTCTAGAATGACACATGTGCAAAATACTTGGAATCTCATCATCATGGACGCATCTCCTAAGAATGGCATCATGGCACAATTTGTATAGGTGGGGATCGTCCCAATGATAATACTTTAGATATGTGAAGAACTTCTTCTTATCTACATTGTTGAATTCTAGTGGTAGGAACTTTCCTTCTAAGTAATTGACAATGTCAGCAAACCAAGGGTATACCTTGCCTACTCTTGACGTATGATGTCGGGTCTGAGATTCTACTCGAACTACCACTGAGACATAAAAAAGTTGTTCATCAGGAAAGCTTTCCTTAATCTCGGTCGGTTGCTCTTCTTCTAGCAAAAGTTAATCTTGACAGGTGATCAGCCACCTGGTTCTCAGATGCCTTTTTATCTTTGAATTCCACATCAAACTCCTGTAAGAGTAGAATCCATCTTAATAATCTTGGCATGGAGTCTTTCTTGGTCAGAAGGTATTTCAAAGCTGCATGGTCAGTGAATACAGTGACTTTCGATCCTATTAGATAAGGTCGAAACTTGTCAAATGCAAATATGACAGCTAAGAGTTCCTCTCCGTAGTCGCATAATTCCTCTGGGCACTATTAAGGGTACGACTGGCGTAATAAATAGGCTTAAAGATTTTATCCTCCCTTTGTCCCAGAGCTGCTCCAACTGCTATGTCGCTTTCATCACACATCAGCTCAAAAAGTTTATTCCAATCAGGTGCTACCAGAATTGGGGTGGTTATAAGCATTTGCTTCAATGTGTTGAATGCTTTCTTGCACTCTTCTCCAAATACGAAAGGTACATCCTTTGCAAGTAATTCCGTCAAAAGTCTAGAAATTTTAGAGAAATCTTTCATAAACCTCCTATAAAATCCTGCGTGGCTAAGAAAGGCTCGCAACGTCTTTAAGTTGTTGGAGGAGGTAACTTCTCTATCACCTCTATCATTGCTCTATCAACTTCCATTCCTTTCTTTGAAATCCTATGACCC
The DNA here is from genome assembly GCA_026214975.1 of Gentiana macrophylla. Classification (NCBI taxonomy): domain Eukaryota; kingdom Viridiplantae; phylum Streptophyta; class Magnoliopsida; order Gentianales; family Gentianaceae; genus Gentiana; species Gentiana macrophylla. The sequence goes on from CM047817.1 coordinate 70,091,777, forward strand.
AACACTATTCCTTCTGTAACCATGAAATGGCATTTTTCCCAGTTAATTACAAGGTTGGTCTCTTCACATCTTTTTAACACTTTACTCAGATTGTCCAAGCATTTATCGAAGCTATCTCCAAATACAGAGAAATCATCCATGAAAATCTCTAGAAAATCCTCCACCATGTCCGCAAATAATGACATCATGCACCTTTGGAATGTTGCTGGCGTATTACATAACCCGAAGGGCATGCGATTGTACGGAAATGTTCCGTAGGGACATGTGAAATTTGTTTTATCTCGGTCCTCGGGGACAATATGGATCTGATAATAACCAGAATATCCATCTAAGAAACAATAAAACGCATGACCGCTTAATCTTTTTAACATCTGATCAATGAATGGTAGGGAAAATGATCTTTACGAGTTGCATCATTCAGTTTCCTGAAGTCTATGCAAACTCGATGTCCAATAATTAATCTCACAGGGATTAGCTCATCAAACTCATTAGGTTGTACAATGAATCCTTTTTTCTTGGGCACCACATGAATCGGGCTTACCCACTCACTGTCTGCAATTGGGAAAATGATTCCCATCTCCAATATCTTTATGATCTCTTCCTTAACAACATCCTTCTGTTGTGGTGTCAACCTCATCTGAGGTTGCGCTACCGCTTTTTTCTCAGGGTCCACAGAGATCTTATGCATGCACACCAATGGGCTTATTCCTTTAATATCTGTAATCGTCCACCCAAACGCTCCCTTTATGCTCTCTCAGTACTCTTAAAAGTTTCTCCTCCTCTAAAGGTGATAATAACGCTGAAATTATAAGGGGGAGAGTATCATCTTGTAAGTGTACGTACTTCAGGTGAGATGGCAAAGGTTTCAATGTTAAGTTCCTTGGTGGTTCTTCTAATGATGATCTTAACAGCTTATCAGTCAACTATAGGTCAAAGAACTTATGCCATGAAGGTCTATGAATGGTTCCTCCTAAATCCACAGAAGATATAGGCTCTATTTCTCGCACTTGACCTTCACTACACCCAGGCCAGGTTTCCTCATAACTGTCTTCTTCCTTCAGGAGTAAACTCTCAGCTACTTCGTCTAGTGCCACTTGCTGATATAATTCTAAAACAAGTTCGTCTATGGCATCTAGCAAGTAGCATGCTTCTCCTTCATCTTTAGCATATCTCATTGAGTTCATCACATTGAACACTACCTTGTCCTCATTCACTCTCAGAATCAACTCACCCTTATGAACATCTATCAATGTTTTTCTCGTAGCTAGGAAAGGTCTTCCTAAGATCAATGGAACATCGTGATTAGCTTCCATGTCAAGCACCAAAAAGTCTACAGGGAATACAAACTTATCAACTTTCACCAAAACATCCTCCACCACTCCACAAGGTTGCTTCATAGACCTATCTGCTAATTGAAGGGTTATAGATGTTTCATTCAACTCTTTCATGCCTAACTTATGAAAAATGGAGAGTGGCATTAGATTGACACTGGCTCCAAGATCACATAGTTCTTTGTTCAGGCATACTCCTCCAATTGTGCATGGTATGAGGAAGCTCCCAGGATCTTTACACTTAGGAGGTAGTTTGCGTTGCAAAACTGCCGAACATTCCTCGTTAAGGCAAATAGTTTCAAGGTCCAACAATTTCCACTTGGTAGAGATGGCTTCTTTCAAGAATTTTGCATACTCTGGCATTCCAGCCAGAGCTTCTACCAAAGGTATATTCACTTGCAACTTTTTAAACATCTCTATAAACTTTTTATAACGCGCATCATCATTATTCGGCTTATATTTCCTAGGGGGATAGGGTAAAGTAGAAGGATTAATAGTTACAGTTCGTGAAGAATTACCTGCTGACTGCTGCTGCTCTGCCTTCTTGTCTGCTGAATTTTCAGACTCCCGGTTTACCGGAGCATTGTCCCGGGTTACCGGCCCCTCTTTTTCTCCAGATTCTGCTGCGTTCTGCTGCTGACTGCTTTCTGATTCTTCCTGAATAGTTGGTATAACTGGTCCAGGAAGTTACTTTCTGCTTCTAGTCATAATTGCATTCACGTCCTTCGGATTCTTCTCAGTATTACTTGGCAATCCTCCCGGAGCACGGGCTGACACTTGTTCTGCAATCTGCCCCAGTTAGTGTGACAGATTCTGCACTAAGGCTTCTTGATTGGTCAGTCTTGTATCATTCTTCTGACAATTAGTGGTGAAGTTTGTATTCAGCTCAGTCATGGATTCCGTAAGTTGATTGACCGTGTCGGTCACAGTTGAGCTCATTTAATCCATGGCTGCTTCCCAACCACCGGACTTATTGAATTGAGGCCTGAATCCACCAGTTTGTCTCGGTCTCTCTCCACCGTTTGAATCACTTTGTCGAAAACCCCCAGTAGGGTCGCTCATTCTAAAACTAGGGTGGTCATGAGAACTTGGGCGAAATCCGCCCCTATAAGGATTTTCTTGCCTCCCTATATAGTTCACGTCCTTAGTGTTGGTTGTTTCAATCTCTTGAACTTTCTCAACCTTGGCTATGCGGTCTTGCATGCCATCTATCTTTTCATTCATTGCCATTAGCTGGTATAAGATCTTTTGAGAAGTATCTTCTCCAAATACGCCTTCAGCTACTTTGGCCGTTTCAACTTGATGTGTTCCCTATTGACTTGTAAGCGCAATTTGCTCCAATTTCTCTTCAGCTTCTTCAGGTGATAGCAACTCAAAACATCCATTGCTTGATGCATCAACTCTCATTTGTTCACTTGGCCGCAATCCGTGATAAAAACTATGCATTCGTACGGGCAAAGTGATATCATGATGAGGGCATCTCCTCTGTGCTTCCTTAAATCATTCCCAAGCTTCTTCAAAGGTTTCAGTGGGTTTCTGCTTGAAGTTCATGATCTCTTTCTCATTTGTAATGACTTCCCAGGTGGGCAGTACTTCACTACAAAAAAAACACTCTATTGCTACACTAGTTTTTGCCACACACACAAAAAGGTGTGGCTAATAGCACTTGGTTTGACTCTTTTGCCACGCTCATGTGGCTAAAAGTAAGTCTATAGCAACACTTTTTTTTGTTGTGTGACAAACAATAGTGTAGCAAAAAACTGTTTTTCTTGTAGTGCTTATTCATAAACTTCTGCAATAGATCGGTCCAAGTTTGGATCGATCCTGGTGCTAGAGACAACAACCATATCTTCGCATTGTCTTTCAGAGTGAATGGAATCAACTTCAACTTGATATTGTCTCCTGGTACTCCTGTTCGCTTAACCGTGCTGACTATCTCCAGAAAGTTGGTGACGTGTACACTAGGATCTTCGTTCATTACTCCATGAAAGGTAGTGTAATTGGTCACCATTTGTATAACATTCGGTTTCGGGTGAAATACCTCAGCTGCATCCTCGGGCTGAACAATTACTGGTATAAATTGATCAATCGTTGGCATTCCATAGCTCTGTAGAGTTCTCCTATCTTCTTGTACCACAACTCCTGCTCCATTTTATCCATTCTGTCCGTTCTGTGCCATGTTGATTTCCGTATCTTCCAAAGGTGGAATCTCGTATTCTCTCTCACTGTGATCACCTTCGTTCGAAACCACGTCGTCCGCCAGCCTAACAGATCTCTCTCGAGCTTTCTTTCACTTTTGTCTAGAAAACTTTTCAATATCAGGTATGAATCTCTCGAGTTTGGCTGCTGAACTACGTGTAACGTACTACAAGACACAAAAAGAAAATAAAAAGGTTAATAACTTGTCTCGGCGGCTGTTACACTCGCTTGGCAGACTCAAAAATACAGACTCTAACTACTGACTTGACACTGAACTAACAGAAACCATTCTGGAAAATTGCGACCCTTGGTTTATCGGAGGTAACCCTCTGTAAACCGGTGGCAATTTTCTTCCAGAATTCACAAAACTGACTCTGTACGACTCTGGTATAAACAGGGTATATAAAAAAAACTCAATTAAATAGACTCAAATATATACAGCAAGCTCAATCTTAAATAAAAAGTATTCTTGACACGAGTCCCCGGCAACGGCGCCAAAAATCTTGATCGCGTGCAAAGCACTTACTAGCAATAGGACTGGTCTATCATAGCAGAGTACTGGCGAGTCAAGGTTGAATCCCATAGAGACTCATAAGAAAGTCTGATTATCAAGATTGAGTTGTCACGATAACGGTCTACGACCAACTATAATATATAGACAGTAGTATTGGTGCCTCAAACTGACAAGATTATGCAAGTTAAACGAAGCAAACTAGAGTTTCTAATGTATTAATTCAATTATGAGTAATTAGTTATTCCCCCCACACATTCAACAGTCCTCCCCATTGGTGAATTTATTCATTGTTCAGCTATGGGTACAACTCCTAGCCCTATCTACTCCGACAATGGCAGTAGATAATCTATACGCAAGCAACCCTCCTTAATTGGTCCGTAATAGTCCATACGCATATAGAACTAGAGCTGTCGATATTGAGTGTTACCTCATACCGCAAACCCGCCTAAACAACTATCGACATTGACCAGCACGTTCCTAGGGTCCATTCTAGATAATGTCCTAATTAACACTTCACTTGTGGTCCTTCATGTTAATTTATTATAACATGCAAATAGTTGATCAGGCTACTAACATGTAAATTAAATCTATCGATCAACGTAGCTGGCGCCGATTATACTCTTTTTGTGGTGGAAAAGAGAGGAGAAAATTTGATACTTAAACCTTCATCCATGGGGTTCGTTATATAGTGGAGAGGAGGAACCAATACTCAATTCTTATTGGCTGGATGACACAGTCAGCCGAATTTTCCCTCAAGAAAAGTTATATTGGCCGACCCTATTATTTCCCACGCATATTGGGATTAAAATCCTCAATCTGATTGGTCGGATGATGCATCTTTGAATTCTGATTGGTCAGTTGACTCAATCACACTAATTCTTGAATTCTGATTGGTCCGATGACACAATCAAAAGTCAAAAATTAATTTATGGTTAATTTCCTAAAGAAATCCGAAAAATTAATAGTAACAACTGAACCGAGCCGAGCCTGCCGGACGACAGCGCGCGTGTGGAATAATCTAAGTCCTCCCTCCTGCACAAAAGTGATTTGCCCCTTGGGGCACACCCATAAGAGACGTACTAGCTCTTATCACTTGAGCTCCCAACACTCAAGTTTCAAATGTAGGAGAATGGGATGAGGTCCTCCCTTCAACTCCCGATCTCCTACATATTTTCTATCAACTTTTGGTATTAATTTCTCATTCAACCGATATCCGAATCGAGTGATTCAAAAGCCCATCATCAACTACTCCGTATGGATTATTTAATGATATCATTAACTCACGATGACATACATCGGAGTCTATCCGTAATTAGTGCTAAAATTGACTGTTCAACCCTTCAATCGGGCTTTTGAGATTACCTTTTGGCTAGTCCGTGTTGTGTGTGTTAGTGGGCCCGTTTGTGGCACGTTCAGTCCGGGTTGTCCGGTTCATCCGGTGACGGCCGGTGGTGAGTCTGTGTTTGTAGTGTATGTTGTAATAGTTTCTTTTCGTTAATAATATTTTCGTTTCGGGCCGGGGGGGAGGGAATCTTTCAAAAATTTCTCTATTTCCCTAGTTATCTAAATAGAACAAGACATGGAGACCAGAGTTCGAACCCGTTAGGGAAAAAAAATAAAAATAAAAATAAAAAAATAAAACCCTAACGCGGTCAAAATTACCAATTGTGCCAGTTTTTTCTTTTTCCAGAATAATCCAGCACATGAATCAGATAGCTCGTCATCCAATTTACTAAGATTACTATTTTGATACTTTAAAATTATTAATCCCACCGGGAAATTTGACTACATTTAATTTATTACAAACGGTCGTCTAAGATTCTAAAACAAAGCGCAAAAGTAGAACCCATGGTTGCCAAATTTGAAAAGTATGTAAATCACAACAATAATAGCCGATTTCATATTCTCATTCGAATGTGATTTTGTGGATAAAACGAGGGGGATTTCTTGTTTCTATCGCCCTTTAATCCTTTATTCACTATATAAATATATGTTATGTACACACATACATTTATCGAAACACATCTCTCCCTAAATATATACTAGTAATCTCAAGAAATTAAAGGGCTATACGTATCAATGGAGAAATCTCAAATGCTGATGCTTGCAGTTTTTGCGCTGGCCTTGGCGTGCTATTTTTGTAATAATGTTTCAACAGGCGTTAATGCTGTTGAACTAATGGCTGAATTTACAAAAGAGGGCACGTCGTCTACTTTGAAGAAACATGAGGAGGTTCTTATAGAGGCTGAAACAACGCCGAAAGTATCTGCCTCTAATAAGCTTGCTGAATTTCAAACATGGAAGTATTCATCTCGCAATTTACTGGACAATTGCTGCGATGCATGTGGTAACTGCGAACCCCCTGGTGGTTGTCCCCCGTTCGACTATCAATGCAGCATCGACTGCAAAACATATTGTGATTGCTGTAAGGCCGAAATTGGTCATTAAAAAGTCTGCGATATCTACAAATCAACCGAAATGATAATCATTCCATTTGCACTCGGTCATGAATTGACGCTGTATTAATTAGTTATACACGCCTCGCTCTTCAGAAAATATGCGTGGTTCTGGTTTCCTTTTACATGCTTTTTGTGTTCCGTTATGTAATATATTAATGTTCAGTGTTTAAAGTTTTCGTCAATTTAAAGCGCTGGTTTTTTTTCCTCGATATTTTGCTCGTCTTTCTTCATGTACTTGAAATTTGAAATTATATACTCATTTCGTCTCTAAATATAAGTCTGTTCGGCTTTGTTTCAAAATATAAATCCGTTTAAAATATCAATGGAGTGTTTATTGTATTATTCTTCGTTTTACTCCAAATTTATTATCGATGCACGGACTTTTCATTATTTTACAAGTATTGCATTAATGGTAGTTATGTGTATATTTTAAACTTTTATCTTTAAAATTTATAATTTATAAAACTCAACTACTTTCTTATATTTTCGGACGGAGGGAGTATAAGAAAGGAGAGCGATGGGGGCACCGACCCCATCCCCGATTTTGTACACACACAAAATTTCAACCACACTCTTAATAAAAATAAAAAAAAGCAAAAAGCAAAAAAAATCAGGGCCACAAATGTAATAATTCGGGGGATATGGTACACAAATTTTCGGAGATTATCATTTCCTATAAGAAAGAACAGCAGGCGGACTTTTTCCGTTCATGATGACTAGTGATCAACAAAAACTTTATTAGTAAAAATAGAATATATGTGCTTATTGACATGGAGCAATTAGGATTTTCATAATTTGCATCATACGGATTTTTTAGTTTTAAGGTAAAAAATGAAATGAATTTGCATCATCAGCAGAGGACACTGATGAAAAATGAAATGAACCCCGAAAATAATTGATGATTTTTTTTCTTAATTGTACGTCACCCGTGCATTATGCACGGGTTAATGACTAGTATATATATATATATATATATAGATATATATTTTGGGTAATTGGGTTAAATTAACTCCTCCATATATTATATATAGATATGAAATACTACGGTCTGGTCAATACAAAAAAAACTGAACCATCCAGTTTACCATTGGATCAATTTAAAATAATTATAAGTGTTGGATGTATGTGATACACCATAAGATATTGTGTACCATTTAAACTATTTTCAATCTCAAATTTATACCAAAATGTTAAAACATTCATTTCCCAATTTACTTCTTTCTCGACAAACATCAAATATTTCCGTGAATATCATTCAAACCACCAGAACTTTTGATTTTGATTTTCTTATTTTACTTTTTTTTAGAATCTCAAACTTTGTTTTAAAAAAAAAAACATTTCTAAAATTGAACACGCATTTGCTGACATGTTCATCTTCTTTGTTCAATCTCCGGCGTCCCCTCCGTCCAGCCTCAGTTCGTTTTCCGATGTCAACAAGTTCCTTAATTTATTTTAAAAAAACGAGCTTTAATTCAATAATGAAACAGATTGTTCTTGAAAAAAAAAGACTCACCGGCTAGAAGATGATGATTAATTAGCGAATTATCAATTATAATTGCTTGACGTGTTTGTTTTTTTCTTTTCTTTTTTTCGTCTTAGGATTCCCAAGAAGAGGTTTTTGTTTCTTTGATTTTATTAGCGAAATCTGAGTACGTGTTTTTTTTTTTGGACTCTGCGTTAGTGGTTTTGTTTTCATTTATAGGGAAAAATGATTATTTGTTTACAGGAGAATGAATTAGGTGTGTTTAAATAGACATTTCTTATGGTGTAGTAAAAAATGATCTAACGGATATAATTATTAATGTATGCTTTTAACGGTCAAGATTAGAAACTGGACCGTCCCTTTCGCTATATATATATATATATATATATATATATATATATATATATTATAGAGCAATAGAGCACAACATCTTGAATAGATAAATGATAATGTTAAAAAAAAACACTGAAAGATTACGTTTAAAGAATAGAATGATGGAATAGTGATTGAAATTAAATAATAGACAAAAGTGAAAAGGGACAAGATGAAAATGTAAATAAGCAACAACTTTTGTACCGTTAAACAATCAAAGATAAATCACCTAATCATTATAACTAGTATAGGGCTTGTTTAGATTGATGTAATGGAATGGAATAGAATGTATTTTTCATTCTATTTCATTGTTTTAATGCGTTCGGAAACCAATAGATGCAGTGAGGATGCAAAAATTATTTTAGCTGAAGTTTATTTTTTATTTTTTTATTGTTTATGTAATGGAGGGTATTTTTGTCTTCGGATGTTGTTACGCAAATTTCGTTCTCCTGCAATTAAATAAAAAATACAATTTATGTAATGGAGGGTATTTTTGTCTTCGGATGTTGTTACGCAAATTTCGTTCTCCTGCAATTAACTAAAAAATACAAGAAAATTGGAACAAATATGATTTTATTTATTTCAAAATTTGAGTGGTATAATCTCTAGCGGAATCCCTATTTTTAAGGGATGCCTTTGATTCTCCTTTAATTTCTCCATGGGTCATGAGGTCTTGTTCTCGGACTTTGTCGATATTTTTCCGATTTGTTGGGAAGAATGTTGGATTCGTGTAAGAACTCCGGTTATGGCGGATGATCTTCATTTATTGAAGATGACTGTGATGCCTTCGTGCTTCATTGACCTTCTCATTTGATTTCTCTGAGGGTCGCGGTGACTTGTTCTCGGACTTTGTCGATACTCTTTCGATTTGTTGGGAAGAATGTTGGATTTGTGGAAGAACCCCGGATATGGAGGATGTTTCTCGATGTTTGTTGAAGAGCACCGGATATGACGGCTAATCTTCATTTGTTGGAGATGACTTGGATGCTTTCGTACTTCCTTGACCTTCTCCTTTGACTTCTCCGAGGGTCGCCAGGACTTAGTCTCGGATTTTTGCGGTGCTCCTCCTATTTGGTGGGAGGATGACCTTTGTTTGTTGAAGAACTCCCGATATGGCAGATGATCTTCTGTTGTTGGTTGAAGAACACTAAATAAGGCAGAAGATCTTCGATTTATTGAAAAACACCGGATGTTGCGGTTGATCTTCGAATATTGTTGAAGAATGCCGGATGTTGCGGATGGTCTTCGAATATTCTTGAAGAACTTGAAGGTTTCTTTGTTGCTTCTTAGTTCTTCTCTTCGGTGTTTGAGCAGAGGGCTTGATGCTTCTTCTCATACTTCTTCACCAATTGTTGTTGACAAAGAACTTTGTAACTCATTCGATCTTCTCCGTGGGTGTTGAGCATAGGGCTTTATGCTTTTTATCTGACTTTTTCACCACTTGTCTTGTGTTGATGAACTCTTGGATATGGCGGAAGAACTTTGACTTTGACGAAGACTTGAAGGAATACTTTGTATTACCTTCAATCTTCTAGTTGAAAGACTTCAACTTTGCGAAAGATTTTCAACGTTGAAGACAATCTTTCATAGTGCTTTGAAGCTTTTGATGTTCTTCATCTTCTTGTAGAACTTTGGGCTTTCTCGGAAGATCTTTGAGTGTTGAAGGCAACCTTCTCCAATGACCTTCAAGTGTTGAAGATGCCTTTTGGTCTTCTTCCCTTTCTTGAAGAACTTCGAGCTTTCCTTGGAAGATCTCCGATGCCTTGGCATTGTTGTGCTTGAAGCTCTTCTCCGGTTTTCAATCACCACTTCTTCGGTGTGTTGATGACTCCTCCACAATCTTCAATGTGTTGATGATTTCACCAATATCTTCAATGTTGATTTCTCAAACTTCTCCAATGTAGATGCTTGCACCAACTCTGTGTGTCTACGATCTCTTTCTTGAAGAACTCCAACTTTGTGTTAATCTTCGATGTGTTGAATACAATTTCCGATCGTCTTCCTTTTCATGAAGAACATTGAACTTTTCTTGAAAGATCTTCAATGCTTTTGGTGTTGTTGTAGAGCTCTTGGCGTTCTTGTTCTGAGACTTTCACCAAATTTTTATGTGTGCCCTCTTCTGGGTTTTTTATGTTTTTGCAAATTACCAAGGCCTCTCCTATTAGTGCTAGAGGAGAGCCTTTTGTATTTAATGCATCAAATCTCTTGATTGATTCCAGCCATATTTAGAAAATTGATATTGATTGAATAATAAATTGAATCTCTTAAATAATTTATTCTAGAGATTTTTATGATTTAAATAATTCTATATTATCTCCGTACATTTCATATAGGAAATAATATAAAAATATTTAGATTTAATGACATATGTAGTATGTGACAAATATAATGTATCACACGTAGCCATTATTATGAATGAATGAAATTTGTAAGTTTTTAAGAGATTTTAATTTTTTTATATTACTTCCTAATATTATACATAGGAAATAATCATAAAATAAATTTAATTTTAGGACATATAGTATATGACAAATATAATATGTCACATAAAAATTTTATACCTACACATGTGTTAAACAGTAGGCTATATAAACCCAAACTCTTCTCCTATCAAGACAACATTTTGATAATTCACAATTGTAATCGGACTGCTGAGGACTTCACCTTCTTCTTTGATACAAATTATTAGCTTTACATCATATAGCTGTAACATCCCGACTTTTCAGAAAGGGTAAAATAGTCATTGGGTGTATTTACTACGACCTAATTATTATTTATCCTATTTATTTAACTAAAAAAGATTTGATTAAGGGATTTGTTATTATTTAAAATGGAATTTAATTAATAACTATAAAAGGAAATAATCCCCAAAATCTTTTATTTTCATCATGCGCATATTCTGACAAAAAAAGGGGTAGAACGGCGCACACACAGAAGAAACCAACGCAAAAGAAAGCGAAAAAAAAGGGAGAACGTAAACTTCAACCGTGTGACCAATCCGTTCATCTGTTCAAGATGCCGCAGGAGAAAAAGTGATCAGCGCGAGGAGACGCAACTTTAGAAAATAACATCTCGTAATTTCGTAAGTTTTCAATTTAGCCCTAGTTTTTGGTAATCGTTGAGTTTGATCTTCAGAAATTCGTATCTTTTAATCCGTAGCTCTGTTTCGCAGTCATGAGTAGTCGAAACGATCGTCTTGGAGCATATATCATTCTAAAAATAGTTTCACAGCAGTTAATCCAGGTAGTCTGCAGTTTTATACACTTTTTCAGTTTCGGTTTTTGCCAAGAAAATAGGATTTTAGGGTTTCTTGTTGATCAAATAGGTTTTGGGGTTGAGGATCAACAGTTGTTGCAGTTGCTTAGCTTTTTGCTTTCGGTTTTGCTGGAAATTAAGGTAAGAGGCTCTTCCTAACGAATAATTCTGGTTTTACAATGTTTAGGTTGAGTGTTAGTTGTAGCAAGGAATCATGTTTTATGTTGTAGTTAAAATGTTGGATGCTACGTGATGGTTAGTTATGTTTAAATCAGGTTTTTACTGCTGTTTCTTTGTGGTAGCTGATGTTAAACATGTTTGATTTGGGTTAGAAATCGTTAAGTTGCAGAAAATCATGTTTAGGGCTTTTCAGGTGCAATGCGCACGCATTCAGCCCAGTTTTGGGTAAATGTTGTTTTAAGCTACGAGTCCAGTTTAAATGTTATTTCTTGATCTAATAATACTAAATAATGAAAATGAACAAGCCTCGATTGAGGTTCTGATGCGTTTCGTTCCGGCACCGGACGTACTCTTAAAGGGAGTTGAAGTCCGGGACCGTCGGAAAGGCATGAAAGGGCTTGTGCTTTGATGAATTAGTATTCATCAATGTCTGTGTAATTGCTAGGCCTCGTTTATGTCTAGTGGTCTAGGAAGAGAGTAGTATGTGTGAGGGAGATTATTTGAAAACACTTAGGCGGCTAGTTAACTAATTAATAAATACGTACTTGCTTAGTAAAAGGTTAAACATCATGAGAGCTTGGATAGGCGCGTACAATATCGGCAATGTGAGGTTTGGCGGATAAAGTGGTGATGATCACTTTGCCGGATTCTAGACCCGCCAGATAAAGTAGTGATCATTCCGCCGGACAAACTCACGAGCGAGATAGACATTCACCGGTCGACTCTCAGCAGGGTTGGCGGACAAAGTGGAATGACTGTCTCGGGACCATTAGAGATTTATCTCTATAGGGTTGCGTCTTTTGTCTTAGTGCATATCTCACTAAGTGTATCCGTTTGCTATGTTCGTTCTCACCTTCATTCTGATAACCCTCAAGGAATCACGAGCCTTATCACAATATTTGGTCCTATACTCAATAAAAGTAACACAATACTTTTATCACCTCTAGTTTGCACGAATCTACAGGTTCTGTGTTCCTTTTTACCGGTCAACCGGTGAGTTCGCCAACATGGCTTCAACACATACTAGACACTTGTGGTTAGGATCAAATTTCAAATTTAGTAACAATTCCATGTTCATTAATGGACGAACTAATTTGAAATTCACAAGTCCTAGTCATAGTGTCACAAGCAATATTACTCAAGCATATAAGCATATCTTAAAGCCAATCTCACTGGCTCTTTACGGAGCATCACTTTTTGTGCTCAAATGATAGCTCCACTGTCAACACAATGATCAATCCCAGTTTGATCATTCAAAGCATTGTTCGTTGCATTATAGATCTTCTCAAGTCTTAGTCCCTCTATATTCACAGGATGAGATCGACCATATACTGGTGCAACGTTTAGTGCTAAAATGCACACTCACATGTGTCACAATGGACACCATGGTATTTGGATTCACCTCGGCATTTCCTGCCATTTATGTTCAGCGACAGAAGATAAACAATTTCAATATCTAATTCATTTCGCTAATGAAATTGTTGGGACAGATTGCCACACTCTTGAAAAAAATTATGCAAGTGTTGGACATATTGCCAACACTTGAGGGGGGTGTTGGGACAGATTGCCCACACTCTTAAATGATAAGGAAATATAGTTGCGCATTTACTACCACCGATTGGTTTTAGTACAACGGTAAGCGCTTGTCTTTAATATGGTATCGGAGCCAGAGGTCACGGGATCAAACCCTGGTTGGAACATTATTTAAAAAAAAAAAGTGCAAGTGTTGGGACAGATTCCCCACACTTGAGGGGTGGTGTTGGGACATATTGCCCACACTCTTGAAAAAAATTATGCAAGTGTTGGACAGAATGTCAACACTTAGAAAGGGTGTGTTGGGATGATTCACACACTCTTGAATAATAAGAAATTTAGTTGCATATTTACTACCACCAATTGGTAAAACAAAAGTAAAATTGTCGGTATATTTAATCAGGTGAATCGTAACATTACAAGAAATTTAACATATTAAAATTCTTTAATCCTACAACAGATGATTTAAATAACTAAATTCAAAGTTTGTACGGAGACATTCTACCCACTAATACACACATTTTAAAGTGCTTGTAGAATAAATATTCCATTCACCTAGTCCAAGTACTGGCTTGACATCAAACACTTTAATTCGATCTCCTTGTTCAGGTAATAACTATATATGCAATAAATAACTATATATCAACATGTTGTTTAATTACAATTCGGTTGATAAAAGGAAATTGTAGCAAACAATTGATCATTAAGATGCATACCACTGCGTACTTTAAATCCATCAAAGGCAATTAAGAGCACACAACTTGGACACATAGACAAGAAGACATGGTACACTCACTTCTTAGGTTATAACTATTGACCTGGAAAATTATACTACCCCTTAATTTATACGCAGCTTCCAATCGATTATCCGAAACCCCGTAGCGCGTACTTTAACAGAGAGAGGGAGACTCCACAAATCTTTCCCATTATAATTATTTTCCCTTTCCCAATCAATGGAACAATAACCATATGATCAAACAAAACAAAACTGTATCTATATACTTGGTCACATATCCTTATTTTTTCCTTATTTATATCCTCGAGAATATTACGCGAATCACTCTAATTCCATCACTGTAATTACGTACCATACTTTGGAGAATACAATCAGAAGAGACACGTACCAAAGATCTTACGATGCCAACCAATTAAACATACGAGGCATCAAACCATGGTAAGTGAAATAACATAATAATTTTTTTCCTATATTTAACAAAACCTCCAATTTGCACATAGACATAAAGATGCAACAGTTTATTTTTACATCACACGTGTTAGTGTGGATACCAATTCACAGGCATTAAAAATAAACTGAACCGGCAATCTAATCCATATGCTAATCGATCTGATAACTCACACAATTCTACTAGATTTTATAAAGTAATAGGTTCAAAGAGACCACAACACACGAATAAAATTTGTCTTAAGCTTTTTAGTGATAAGTGTCGTGTGTGGAGTAATTTACGGAACATATCCGGTATGGTGTCCACGGTAGTAGCAACTGTGATGTAGGGATATCACAATTAGATTTATCGTTATTATTGTTTTGTTTAGTGAGTGGTCTTTTGGGCCTTTTAAGCGTAGGGTTTTACCTAAATGGGCCTTTAAGCCTATAAATAGGTTAAGCCTATTGTTGGTAGGGCAGATTATGTATTACTTTATCCTCTTTTGAGTGAATTTACCTAAGAGGTTGGGTTACCTCTTGTTTGTCTCTTTTATCATAATGCATTCTCCATTATTTGGTATCAAGAGCCTTGGTTTCTCCTTGGGTCCGCTGATGGCAAACAATGATGTAGAAGCTAGCCGGATCTCCGACATAGATCGAGATCTGAAGTCCCGTCGGGAGCTGAAGGAAGATCGGAAGGAATTCAAGAGACTCGACAATCGGTGGGTCGAGATTTGCCTCGAACTCCGGTTGAAGAGATGGCAGGTTACAGTCACCGGAGAAGAGAATTCAACAAAGGATCTTATAATCAACACTGTTTGGGCTCAAGAACACAACACTGCAAGGGTAATATTAATGAAGTTCCACTCAAACAACAAATTCACCAAGGAAGCAGATTTGATGCAGTTAGTAGCATAATAACTGAAGAGAAATTGCCGACCTTTAATGGGTCTTCACTTAAGCTGGATTTTTTGGATTGGTTCGACATGTTCAAGGATTATTTTGAAGCAGTGAATCCACCCGATGATGTGAAATGTAAATTGGTTGCTTCCAAGCTCAAAGGCGAAACACGTATATGGTGGAAAGAATTGTAGAACAATCGATTTTCTAAAGGTAAGAACTTAATCACTTCATGGTCAAGAATGAGGGAGCTTTTGCTCAAGAGATTCTTGCACAGCTCACGTTTGACATATTTCTACAAGCAAGAGAATGAAGACAGCGTGAAGCACACCAAGTGTTCGACAAAATTTCCCAATCAATTGAACAAGCAGGAAGAAGCTGAAACGATTGAGTACCTATAGGCTGATGGATCTATACCTCCCAACTGTTCGACGAGAGGCCTATTAGGAGTTCACGTAAAGCAATGACCTTGAAGAGAATAATGTGTGCGAAATGGTTGGTGATCTTTGTCATAATGTTGAAATTATTTGGGTCAAGTTAGCAACAAAGATAACGAATATTCGAGAGGAAAATAATGAAGGAGCTAAAACGATTAAGCAAGCCGAGCGGGGAAGGAGGCGATGGGATTAAGAACAAACATGCCGATAAATCGGCGCCGCCAAGTATTCGATAGAATCACCCTTTGAATCGATCAATGGCAAATAGCCAGGGATAAGTGAGTTGGAGATCCATGACACGTATTCAGATAATTATGCACTGGGCGGCGATGATACTATGGAGAGATCGACATTACCACAATCTAACACCGAAGCGATGATATGTGACATTCAACAGGGGAATGGACCTCGACATCTTGGAGTTTTAGATGGCTATGATGATGGAGGAATAGCTGAACATACCTTTGGAGATGGGAAGGGTCCTGACATAGTTGAAAGGCTTGGCGAAGAAGCCTTAATTATCCAACTACTCAAGATCCACCCGATTACGCAGCGGAAAGTATAAGATCTAGATCTAGTCAACCAAAATACATAAATATAATAGATCTAAACCTACGAGGGGGTTAGATTGCTTACTAGTTTATGGTGAATAAATTCCAAGAACAATCTTCAATCCAAGATCCAAGCTAGATGAGAAACCACAGTCTTCCAACGTGTCTCCAAGCACCACCAGGTGGATGGTGTTTCAAGCCGTTTGACCTCCTTGATATGCTACCTTAGAAAAACCCGAAGTTTTTCTAAAACTCGAATCCTTAGTATAATGGCCGAAATTTCTAAGCCAATATACTACCCAATAACTCGAAATTATGTGATGTTTTGAGGCTTGGGAGAACTCTCTTTATATAGGAGAGAAATCGTTGTACAACAAGGATTTATTTAATTAATACAAAATCAATCAAATTAATCCTTTTCCTTAAAAAGATAAATCTAGAATATTCCCAAATTAATTAGGATATACAAAAGATTTTCTTTTCCTTAAATTATTTAACAAATAAATAATTTAATCACATGTCTTATTATTTATCAAGAAAACTAATTTCCCAACAAATAACATTGATAAAATGCGGCCACCCTAATTAAATATTAGGTCACACGCATTTCACACTAAATTGGGCCGAGTCCACGAAAAAATTTCTTTTTCGTGTATTTAATTATCTAGTCCAACTAAACAATTAATCCATTTATCAATTAAATAGTCCAATCTAACTATTTAATTATAATTGAGGTGAAACGACGAGAAAACATATGCTATGTTAGGAGCCACGTCGGGGACTGTGGACCCATATTCAGTAGCTACAATAAATTAAATAATATCATCCGTCAGACCGAACAATAATATTCAATCTATTAATTCCGGGATTACACCACCATAAACCCGAAACTGAACTCTGCCGAATATAGATAACTTATACTCAACTATGAGTCGATAAGCGTCCACTGATATAATCATTACATACGGATAAATCCTCCATAGACTGTTCATTATGATTCGGGATATCTCCGTAAACCCTTCTCGAAACATCTTATCCTTATTTACCATCAACCCCCTAGTGATCAATTAGTTCATAACTAATATAATATGAACTGGCGCCATCGATCAGTTTCTAGGATTAACAAATAAGGGAACTGTTTGTCTACTTCCCGAGGGAAGGAATGGATTCCATGCTTTGTGATAACACAGACTACTCACTCATCCCGAATAGAGCCAACGAGAAGTGTTGGACCACATATGCTGAAGTGATCCTTACTAACACATCAAACTCTACCCTAGTCTAGCGGTTATGCGTGATCACCTCGAGATTGAGATTAATCCATATATGATCATCTTGTGATTCGATAAGACTTCTCGATCATGGAATTATATTGAGAACTCAAATCAAATCGGTCCAAATTTCTATATGATTATCATAATATATAAATGCCCCCACTAGGTATTCCTATTACCGGCGATCCGGATAAGGCTGTCACACCTAAAGTGTTCTAGGCGCATTAATAGCAAATTAATCATGAGACCCGTACTCAGATTAATAAACGCTACGGACTAAGTTAATTTTAAGTACATCTCACTAACTCAATCCTCTTGTGTAAAGCCATACACTGAGTTATGTGATTACATAAACGAGGTACTTAGGGTTTTCATTAGTGTCTTAATTATAAGCATACATGCATATAATAAGATGAATTATTAATTCTGTCCTGAAACAATTATATAATTGTCTTTCGGGCACTACACCTAACAAACCCAAGAACACGTACTACGCATTTAACATGTATTTCACATAATATTCGGACCATCTTTCCTCCCTGAGCATAATTTAAGGTAAATAAATGTATGATTTATAGTACTATTTAGGGTGTTATCAACTACCCCCACTTAGCTTTTGATCATCCCGAGCAAAATGAAGAAAGAAAATGAACCAACGGACCAATATACAAGTTAATTAAAAACAACCATGCATCACAAATTCAAGATAAGAATCATGCCGACTATTTTCCATAAGCAACGCATTAAGCAATATTCAATCCATGAACCGGTGTGTGTGCGTGAAATAACTCACAAGCATCAGTTACGCAGACAGAATCACATTATATCTACTGAAGTCTAGCCAGCAAATCACGAGAATGCTTGTCCCTTTATTCCATTAATTTTTTTGAATTTATTTATTTTAAATTTATAGGTCAAGTCAACTGGGCAAGGTGGATCGAGAACCGAGTACTACTCAAAGGCTCACGTTTATCAGGTAGAGTATTGTTTTGTGTGAGGGTCGAGCGTCTTACGCTCCGAATTCGTTTCCCTCTTGCCAAAGAGAAAGAAATAGCAAATATATGGATAATAATTGTTTCTTTCTTTTTCTCTTTTATTGGCAAGTGAACACTCAAAAATCTATCTATCCTCACGGTCCACTCTTTGATAAACTACCGAATCCGTTTATCCTTAGCCCTTATAAGATCCACAACTTGACCTAAATGACCATATGCAGAACAAAATCAAAAAACTGAGGTCAACTCGGGTCAAAATAATGCTTCATCTATACTACTGACGAAAGTGAGTTATACGTGCTCAAAAGGCGTTTCATAAACAGCATATACGGTCAATACGCAACTACTTCAATAAGTAGACACAAATTTCACCTTTTCGTTCGTGAAACAATGATGTAATTAATTAGCTCCAAAATATCAAAAACTTCATATATTTTACGATCTTGTCGTAAATTAATCAAAAGAGACGGTGGTGACAAATGCATCAAAGAGAATAAAGATAATCAAGTATTTAGCGAAATACAATGCTAAAGATCTAAGTGACGTTTCCTACCCCCACTTAATCAAAACATTGTCCTCAATGATGAAAAGATTAATAACGAGAAAGAAACTTAGCTTCGTTAAGCGCGGAGCGAAGAAGGCAGATGGATCGCTGCATGTACGTCAAAGGGCTTGCGAAAGGAATCCGTGAAAAATCTGCATGGAATATCTCATACACAACAAAACGAGAAACTCGGGGTGACATTAACCAGTATAATAAAATGGCGGTAGTAAAAGAGAAATGAAATAACTCCAAACAAATTAAGCCGACAAAATCATTATACTAGAATAAAACCTGACGCGAGAAACAAAAGTCGGTAATAAAAAGAAAAAGGAATGAAGAAAAACAACAATAAAAAGGTAAAGCAAAGATATTAATCATAATAAGAATAACAATCCTCCAGGGAATCTTCACGGGGCTCAAAACCGGGAGGTGGTTCAGAACTGGAAGGACCGGAAGCTGATGAAGAAGCGGCTCTATGTAGGGCAGATCTGGGTGGTGGGGTATATGGTGGTTTGCCGAGGCGCTCTATCCTAAAGTCTACCTGTTCTGGAGAGTAGCATTCCAGAATTGATTCCAATCAGGTCCAACAGAGCCCGCTTAGTCAAGGTGACACATCGCCTAATCGTGGGTGCTATTTTCCAAGATTCTCTAAGCTCCTATCCAGTATGTCCTTCATTGGTTCTCTGTCTCACTTACTAACTCTGCAACTGATGCAACTTCAACCTTTTCTTGCACCCTTCTTCAACTCAAACCTAACCTACTTCACTAGAGTTAACAACGAGTAAAAAAAACCTTCCCACCATCCATTTCTTTTTGGCCTTTGGATGCGGTAGGATGAAAAAAAGCTCGTCGCTTTCTCTAGCTACTTTTATTTGAATCGATTTATCTAAGGGTAAGAAGTAGTTCCGAGTTTAAAGTCGCTAGCTCTACTTGTCTTCTGATTCTTCCTTAGTTAGACTTTCACACCTTAGCCTGCCAAACCTGCACTCTGGAGGCCTTCACGGAAGTGCATCTTCTGTCTTTCTCGATCCAAGCTCTTCCTTGGCTATTTAGTCCGATTCTTTCTTTCTGTCAAGAAGCGCACCTACTCTAACCCCCTTGGTAGGACTTCAAGCTTCTTCCCTCGCACATTTCGAGATTTCTCCTTAAAGCTAAAATAATTCAATGTTTTGTCTTTTAAAACCAAACCTTTCACTACGCGGAGTGGGCGTATCCATTTCTAACAGATCGGGATTCGCCTCCTCCTTTGGCACATTGGAGTGATTCAGGTTGTCCTTCTCTTGAAGCAAGATCCATAAAAACTCATGCTCACTCGCTCCTATCACAGCATCCTTAACTTGCTCGTCCTCAACACACATGTTCTCCATATTTCCGTCCTCAGTCTTCTGGCTTAAAACTCGGCATTCTTCAGGTCTATTACGTAATGGTTCTAAGATCGTACATGTTATAGAATCATTATTCAACCTTAGGGTTATTGAGCCATTATCCATGTCCATAATGGATCTGCTGGTTGCCAAGAATGGTCGCCCGAGCAACATATTGGCACTGGGATCTTCCGTGACGTCCAATACTAAGAAGTCACTAGGGAATGAAAAACTTCGTATCTTGACCATACGGTCTCTCGTAATCTCTTAACCTACCGCATATCATGTCAACCTGGCGATCCACAAATCGCATGGTGACTGTATGGTTCATGGTGACGGGAAAATTTACCTTATTGTAGAGAGAAAGGGTGCGGATAGTGTAACTATAACCGGAATCGCACAACCCTAATCCTACAGATGCACCATCAATCGATAGGGGTAGCCTAAAACTACTGGGGTCACTTAACTTAGCAATTTCATCACAGACAGGATAGTCCTTAGGCTATGAAGGGACATAGTTAGGGTCTTCCTCAGGTCAGATTCATCAGAAGAAATATCAATGATCGGAATTGGGCACTTACCTTTTATGAAATCTTCATAATCGTCTAGGCTAGTTTCCATGCTCTTTTTGGTTTTCTCGTCCTCCTCCTCTTTTACTCTCTTCTTATCCTTTTCACACTATTGCCTTACTTCTGAGTCAGGATACATAAAAATTGGTGCAATGTTCAAAATAATACGTCAATTTGGATCCATCGTGTTGGGTTTGTACCAACGGTTGAAAGCTTAACTAAATCAAAATTTGAAGTTTTCTGCACGTCCTGTAAGAGAAACAAAAGAAAACAAAAACACCGTTAGCAAACTTCCGTTTCAGTTAGAATCACACCCAACTGCATAGGACCTACTAGCTAAAAACAAACAGGGGAAAACATAGGATCACATGGACTATTAATATTTCCGACTCTCGATTAATTGAGGTCATACCTCGCGTAATCGAGCTCACCTTTTTTTTTAAAACAATCCAGGAATGTACAGAACGACTCAAGACTTAAATTAAAAATTAAATAAAGAAAAACATAAAGTTCTTATTTAGATTTAAATGAATTTATTAATAAATTGGCCATTGTCCCCAGCAACGGCACCAAAAACTTGATGTCGTGCGTGAGGTCGCTTATACTAGTAAGAGTACTAGGTCAAATCATAGTATAGCAACGGTGAATCAAGGTCGATTCCAGAGAGACATTGAAACTTTAGAAATAAACGCACTTAACCTAATTAAGAACACACAGACGGTCTTAGACCAACAGAAGAACAAAAAGAAACGGTATTCCTTCCTTCCTAGACTATCTCACAGCTTGGTGTAATTAATCATCATGTTTACTTCCCCCAATAATTCCCTGAATCAATCAGAAGATTTTTTAACTCAGTTTGAGCTACGGGCGCAGTCTCCTAACCTTGTCTTCTTCCATTGAAAGGACAGTAGACGTCTATGTGCAGTTAACCTCTTCATTGGTTGTATTAACTCACATGCAATAAGTTATAGAGAGAGTGCCGGCTCATGATCGTGAACCTCCCTAAGCAACTATGATGGATTGACTAGCATGTTCCTAGAGATCGTACAACTCCTAACCCTATCTACTCCGAAAATGGCAGTAGATAATCTATACGCAAGCTACCCTCCTTAATTGCTCCGTAATAGCCCATACGCATAAAGAACTAGAGCTACTGATATTGAGCGCTAACTCATACCGCAAACCCACCTAGACAGCTGTCGACATTGACCAGCACGTTCCTTGGGTCCATCAAGATAATGTCCTAATTAACACTTCACTAACAGTCCTTCATGTTAATTTACGATAACACGCAAATAGTTTATCAGGCTGAAAATATGTAAATTAAATCTATCGATCAACGTAGCTGGCGCCGATTATCATGAATTAGTAATTTACTAGGTATCCAGATCTAGTGATATAGACCGTCGCAGATCTGAAGAACAAAACTACTATTTCATGATTTCTTCACCAACGAATCAGATCTATAACACATGGGGTAAAATAAACAAACTACTACATAAATAAACTAAATAAGCAATTAAAACATAGTAGTCGAATAGAACAACGATAGATCTACATCTTGGAAAAGACAGAAAATAATACCCTCGAAGACGAGCGTAGATCTCCTTTGGATCTCTCCCTAGGCGGCGACTCCGTCGTCTCTCCGACCAGAACTCATAAAATAAAGAACTAAGAACTTTTTATTGCATAATGTTTGTCTCGAAAATTGCACACTTGTGTTCTGAGGCGAAGCCTCTTATTTATAGCTATTTAAACTGACTTAGGAACAACTAGTTCGACCCCTCGTCCAAGAAAACGCGTTTCGGAAGATTCTCGACCCTCGGTAAGTCAGCACAGCCTCCCGGGTTACCGGTGGCACTTTTGTCTTTTTTCTTCAACCGACTTAACTTGGATGCTTCTGGAATACCCTAGGCCCATTCTTTTCGTTCAGTCCACTCCAGATTCGTCCATCATGCTCAGCCCAATACTTCGTATCCTAAAAATCATCAAATAATACACGAAATAATATCGAAAAAGGGAAAATAAACGCTAAGTGCAGATTTCTCGACTCACGAACCCGACATATGATATTCAACGTAAATGGTTCATATATATAGGTCTAAACAACTATTTTTAGCTCATAATAGATATAATATTGATGCCGTAGGACAGACTATTTTAACCGTCATCAACTACCCCACACTAGCCTTCTGCTCGTCCGCGAGCAGAGTATCAAGGCGGAATGTACCTCCAAGAACAATCTCCATCAACTACAACACATCCAATCAAGATTTCCGGCAGAAACATATATTAAGCCACAATCCATAAGCTCCCCATTAATCACTACTTACCATGCATCAATATGTCGTGTGATGAATCAGTCGTGATAGTGCATTCGGGAGAAGAATCAAGTTGTATTAACCACACAATCTTAACTTGATTGCACATACACTCGCTCATCTTGCTTTCAGACTCGGTTACACAACATGGTACTGTAATTGGGTCGGGCGGACTCAGGGACTGAGCATCGCTCTTAAATCATTGTTTGTTTCTTTTTATGCGATGGTCGTGCCCTTTTTACACGAGTTCGCTTCCCTCACTGCCTTTATTGCATATCTTTTTTCTTTTTTTCCTCTTTTTTTTCATATTTGTATTTTCATTTTTTTTCTGGCAGATTTCCTCACTTTTTTCTCTTTCTCTCACAAGTCCGTGTGTCCCGGTCAGCTTTCGTCATCCAAGTTGCTTTCCTTGTCTTACAACAATTTGTTTGAAGTATATAAATAGACAAATAATGATTCCCGGTTAAAACAACTCATCATCTAATCTTAAACACTTCTCACTCATATTATGTGCTCAAATATTGATTGCAATGATAGAATAATAATTAATAAGTTACTACTTCATGCAACATAACATATGCTCATTCTTCCATACTAAATTGAATATGCTATAGATCACTTCAAATTGAACTTGGGCTCCTTTTCTATCGATTCCTTACTCGAAAACATGCAAATAGCAAGCTAAAAACTGTGTTAAAATTTTCAAAATCATTCCCTTTTTCGATTATCCAGCTAAGACGCCTACCCCTCACTTATTATAGACATTGTCCCCAATGACTAATAATAAAGAGAAGAAAAAGTACTTAGCTCTAGAAACATTGGCTGAGTCAAAACAAATCCCGGAGCAGAATCATTAGCTCCTAGGTTATTCCTCTTCCAAGTTGTTACATGCGGTGCAAAAATTCTTCCAAAAACTGTGAGTAACATGCGAAGGGCAACAATAAAATAAGGTGGCGGTAATTGTGCATACCGGAGGAATGCGTAAAAACAGTTTAAGCCACTTTATTCTTTCATGGGCCTAAGCAAGACGCGAAAACTTTTACGAGGATATCACATGAGAATCATGAAGGAAAAAACCACATATATCTCTAGCCAGGTGACTGAAGATATATGTGATGCAAAAAACCTTGCGATTGTCAAGCTACTTTATTGACTCAAAGTAACCTAAATAAACAAAAGCAATAAATAAGGGTTTTAAAAATAGTTCTGAGTTTATAGTCGCCAGCTCGACAGTACTAATAGGGCTCCTTCATTCATATTCTGGCTCTTCTAACGTAAAGACTTCCAATTCAGGGTTATACTTGTGTTCTAGGTAATGTTTCAGCCTGTGGCCGTTAACTGTGAAAGTTTTCCCAGAGTGTTCTTGTCTAACTTCACACGCACCTGAATTGTAGACTTTCATGACTATATGTGGTCCATACCATCTAGACTTCAGCTTTCCAGGAAAAAGACAAAGACGCGAGTTGTACACCAGCACTTTATCTCCTACTTGAAATGTGCGGTTCAGAATCTTCTTATCATGAAGGCGTTTCATTCTTTCCTTGTAAATCCTTACATTCTCATATGCTTGAAGTCGAAACTCCTCCAATCTGTTCAACTCTAGCATTCTCTTTTCACCGGCTAAATCCTCATCCATGTTTAGAAATCTCGTAGCCCACGGTGCTCGGTGCTCGAGTTCTACCGGTAAATGACATGCTTTTCCAAACACTATCATATATGGTGACATCCCAATCGTGGTCCTATATGCTGTTCTGTATGCCCAAAGAGCGTCATCTAATTTCAAAGACCAATCCTTCCTCATGGGATTCACAGTCTTCTCTAAGATCCTCTTAATCTCTTTGTTCGTGACTTCTACTTGTCCACTCGTCTGGGGGTGATATATTGCTGCAATCTTATGTCTAACCACATATCTCATCATCAACTTCTCAAACAACCTATTACAGAAATGACTCACTCCGTCACTAATTATGGCACTAGGCACTCCAAACCTCGTCAAAATGTTTTTCTTAATAAATCTCAGGACAACCCTGGCATCATTAGTAGGTGAAGCTACCGCTTCCACCCATTTGGAAACATAATCAACTGCTACCAGGATGTAACGATTTGATTCTAACGATGTGAATGGTCCCACAAAATCTATTCCCCATACATCGAATAACTCCACTTCTAAGATACTTTGTAGTGGAATCTCGTTCCACTTAGAAATATTGCCGGTCATTTGACAGGAATGAAAGGATCTTGTAAACTCGTAAGCAGATTTATGAATTGTTGGCTAGTAGAATCCACACTGCAATACCTTTGCTGCTGTCTTGTCTGGCCCATAATGACCTCCAGCTTCTCTAGCATGACACATGTGCAAAATACTTGGAAATCTCATCATCGTGGACACATCTCCTAAAAATGGCATCAGGGCATAATTTGTATAAATAGGGATCGTCCCAATGATAATACTTCATATATGTGAAAAACTTCTTCTTATCTGCATTATTGAATTCTGGTGGTAGGTACTTTCCTGCTAAGTAATTCACAATATTGGCAAACCAAGGGTATACCTTGCCCACTCTTGATGTATGTTGTCGGGACTGAGATTCAACTCGAGCTACCACTAAGACAAAAAAAAATTGTTCATCAGGAAAGCTTTCCCTAATCTCAGACTGTTGCTCTTCTTCCAGCAAAGTTAAGCTTGACAGGTGATCAACCACCTGGTTCTCAGATCCCTTTTAATCTTTGATTTCCACATCAAACTCTTGTAAGAGTAGAATCCATCTTAACAGTCTCGGCTTGGAGTCTTGCTTGGTTAAAAGGTATTTCAAAGCTGCATGGTTAGTGAATACAGTGACTTTCGATCCTATCAGGTAAGGTCAAAACTTGTCAAATGCAAATATGACAGCTAAGAGTTCCTTTCTGTAGTCGCATAATTCTTTTGGGCACTGTTAAGGGTACGACTAGCGTAATAGATAGGCTTAAAGATTTTGTCCTCCCTTTGTCCTAGGGCTGCTCCAACTGCCGTGTCGCTTGCATCACACATAAGCTCAAAAGGTTTGTTCCAATCTGGTGCTACCAGAATTGGGGCGATTATAAGCATTTGCTTCAATATGTTGTATGCTTTCTTGCACTCTTCTCCAAATACGAAAGGTACATCCTTTGCAAGTAATTCCGTCAAAGGTTTAGCAACTTTAGAGAAGTCCTTAATAAACCTCCTATAAAATCCTGCGTGGCCAAGAAAGGCTCGCAACGTCTTCAAGTTCGTTGGAGGGGGTAACTTCTCTATTACCTCTATCTTTGCTCTATCAACTTCCATTCCTTTCTTTGAAATTCTATGACCCAACACTATTCCTTCTGTAACCATGAAATGGCATTTTTCCCAGTTAAGTACAAGGTTGGTCTCTTCACATCTCTTCAACACTTTACTCAAATTATCCAAGCATTTATCAAAGCCATCTCCAAATACAGAGAAATCATCCATGAAAATCTCTAGAAAATCTTCTACCATGTCCGCAAATAATGACATAATGCACCTTTGAAATGTTGCTGGTGCATTGCATTGCGATTGTACGCAAAGTTCCATATGGACATGTGAAATTTGTTTTCTCACGGTCCTCAG
The DNA here is from genome assembly GCA_026214975.1 of Gentiana macrophylla. NCBI lineage: Eukaryota > Viridiplantae > Streptophyta > Magnoliopsida > Gentianales > Gentianaceae > Gentiana > Gentiana macrophylla. The sequence continues at coordinate 70,118,827 of CM047817.1, forward strand.
GGGCAATATGGATCTGATAATAACCAAAATATCCATCTAAGAAACAATAGAACGCATGACCGCTTAATCTTTCTAACATCTAATCAATGAATGGTAAGGGAAAATGATCTTCACGAGTTGCATCATTCAGTTTCCTGAAGTCAATGGAAACTCGATGTCTAGTAATTAGTCTTATAGGGATTAGCTCATCAAACTCATTAGGTTGGACAGTGAATCCTCCTTTCTTGGGCACCACATGAATCGGGCTTACCCACTCACTGTCTACAATTGGGAAAATGATTCCCATATCCAACATCTTTATGATCTCTTCCTTAACAACATCCTTTACCTATGGTGTCAACCTCCTTTGAGGTTGTGCTACCGCTTTCTTTTCAGGGTCCACAGAGATTTTATGCATGCACACCGATGGGCTTATTCCTCTAATATCTGCAATTGTCCATCCAAACGCTCCCTTGTGCTCTCTCAGTACTCTCAAAAGTTTCTCCTCCTCTAAAGGTGATATTGACGCTGAAATTATAAGGGGGAGAGTATCATCTTGTAAGTATACGTACTTCATGTGAGAAGACAAAGGTTTTAACGTTAAGTTCCTTGGTGGATCTTCTAACGATGATCTTAACAACTTACCACCAATCAGTCGTCAAAGAACATGTTCGGGAAGGTCTATGAATGGTTCCTCTTAAATCC